>LD346253.1:219923-237145 GCA_001465055.1 Ptychodera flava
TTACCCAACTTTTAATCCATTTCCTGTATCTATCTGAAGATTTGACCATAGTTCAGAAAGATGCACCTGAAATATCAATGTGATCATCAAATTTACATTTGCTCTTATCAATTGACAACACATTTAATATTACTTTAATATTACTTTTGCTGGCATTTCTTTGACTCGTGAAGAAATTCATCATAGTCCTTACTGCGAAATGTCAGCCTTGTTTTTTACTGTCAATTTTAATTGTTTTCTCATAAAACAAATGAATGTGTGAAGGTGTGACTGAAAGTGGCTTCAGATATAATGAGAAGTCTTCTTTTGAACTTCAAGAGAGTTCCCTTTTGATAGAAAAGACATTTTGACAATGTAGTGTATCAGTATTTTCCTTTGCTGTGGTTGAACTTTAATAACATTATGCTGGAGCATAACTGAATTAGAAGACTCACACTTGACTATTTATCATAGTTCTCTATATTATATGTTGCTTTTCTTCACAGGGTGATACCAGTTCATCTCTAGCTATACCTATGTACATACAAGGTGACAGGTTGACCCTTGACCTCCAGGACCGAGCTCAGAGACTTCTTGAAAAGAGGTAAAGTATGACATTTTGCCATGTATAACATTTCATTATATTACCATGCCCTGCCCGTCGCATTTTGATTGGTCGAGCTGAACCACGTGACTGACCACAAATACACAGTAATGGTTTGTTTACATGCCCGTGAATATGAATAATAAGATTAACAACTCAAAGTATCGTAACTTTACAGCTCAAACATAAATCTTAATCAATCACAAAATAAAATGGAGCACTTGTGCGCCAAGTTGAGATACTTTTTTTCTGAAAACATCTCCAGATTTGCCAATTTTTTTCAGCGCGCGTGACAGTGCGTCGCGTAATGCTCAGTTTCTGGGGCCCAGTTGTCGTTTGCTCCTGAAATTTTCGGAAATTTTGACGGTTTTCTTCGGTTCGCTGATAATATAATGGAAATAACAGACTCCGCTCTGACCATTAACGTTTATTTGTGGGCGCAGGCTCAAGGAAATTGAGTTGTTTTTGAACAAAAAGAAAAATGTGTGATGACAAAATTTCACCTCTACCCTAAGGAATTATTATTCCCTTGAAATTGAACAGCCACTTTACATTATGTATATTAATCAGTAGTTTGGTTTTTCTAACTTCAACACAGCATAAATAGACTACCCTCTGTGTAAAAGAGGAATTCAAAAATTGACAATGTGGACAACTTTCAGATTGATCATCTAGCATGGCAGGATACTGATTTACAAGGATGTACAGTACATGTGTGTCAATGGATTTAGCAAATCACATTGTACACTGAAATGTCCTGATACAGTAAATACCGGTAGAACTGATTAACATAGCCAGTGATTTGAGAACCGTATAATCAGACTGAGATACAAGTTAGATTACATTACAGGCCTGAAATATTCTGTGTTAATGGTTTACCTATTTTGAAATTCATCATTTTAATATTCAGAGTAAAGAATGTTCAATCATTGATAGATTCATTGCTTCATTAAGTGACAATCTGATGTGATCATTGACTGACTCATTGCTTCATTAACAGTGACAGTCTCAGTGAACCAAGAGTTAGCTCAGAGGGACTTGGAAGCAGTACCTCAGCAACCACAAGCACATATCAAGATCCTGGGTCCAGTCAAGTATATCACTCTATCCATGGTCAGTAATATTTATTCTTTATTTCAGTAAGACAGAGAGATGTCATCTAGTAACACCATTGCAGTTACATTTGTTTTATTGAAGACATACACTTCATACTATCAATGTATTGTACTGAATAACACAACCTTTGTCATCACCTATCATATCTCTGAGTCCTAGTCTCATTTGTTGACAAACACTACTCATTTTGATGATGCTCTTTCTGGCGTAGAAATACCAAGGATGATGTCATCAACATATCCTCAGTGCTGTGTCAGTGCATTGTCATAGTAACTAGCAATCATATATTAACTTTTCAAGTAGAATGCACCTCAAAGTCATTGTTTTGGAAACTCCAATGTTTACAATACTTTTCTACTTGTTGTTTGGACTCATTTTAAGTACAGCAGCCATTGGGTATTTCAAATATCAGTAAATTCGAGGCATTATTTTTGTCTTTCTTATCCCAAACTTTGTAAGATGGACCCTTAAGTTTAATTTTGATCACAAATGAAAATGGTTTAATTTAAAAGTTTCCTTGAGTTGAACGAAAGTACTATGAACAAAAGTTGAAAATGTTCATTTTTATAGTTCATACTACCTTAACATGAATCAACATTAACCACTATGATATCAATGAGTTGTGATCCTTTCAGGTACTATCTCTGTTTATTGACTCCATTCAAGATAGTGATCCTTTCAAGTGTATATCTCTGTTTATTGACTCCATTCAAGATAGTGATCCTTTCAGGTGTATATCTCTGTTTATTGACTCCATTCAAGATAGTGATCCTTTCAGGTGTATATCTCTGTTTATTGACCCCATTCAAGATAGTGATCCTTTCAGGTGTATACATGTATCTCTATTTATTGACCCCATTCAAGATAGTGATCCTTTCAGGTGTATACATGTATCTCTGTTTATTGACCCCATTCAAGATAGTGATCCTTTTGGTGTATATCTCTGTTTATTGACCCCATTCAAGATAGTGATCCTTTCAGGTGTATATCTCTGTTTATTGACCCCATTCAAGGTTACTATTGATATATTGACCATATATTCCTTGATGTTAGTATCAAAATTTGTTGGTTGACTTCTGCAAGTTAGTTTGGAGAAGGTGTGGTTTTATTTTCACCATATGGTTGTCAGCAATTGCAAGAAAAATCTGAAAGGGACAGTCAGTGTAAATAGAACAGAATATACAGTAACAACAAAATTCTCATTGTTCATACTGATATTTTCAGACGTTATATGATTGCTTCATTAGAGGCAACTTTATATTTTACTTCAAAATGAAGGTAAACTTCCAACATTGCACATTGAGACAGAAATCATTAATACTACGGTATATTGCCCATTGTGGTAAGTTTGAGGATTATTTCTACTCCATGACACCCAGGTCACCTACAAAGTGAAATCAGGTTTCACTGCATTGAATCAGATGCCAGTGATTGACTCTCATTGAAGATTTCAACAGATCCAAAATTTATAGTATATGATAGTGAAATCTTACATTCATTTATTCTCAACGTAATATTCACAGATAAAGAAAATGTTCCAAGATACAGCATACCCCAGGGTCAATCCTACAGACCCAGAGCTAAACTAGCCCCTGAAGATGACATCCTCTACCAGTGGAGACTCAGAAGAAAGTTAGAAGTTGCCAGGCAACAGAGTGTTGACCCTACAAGACCAATCCTTGGGTCAGGTCGAAGGTCACCACCTGTGAAGCTCAGTCCACAAAAGTCAAAGGTCACAGAACTTCCTTCTGTTATTGTAACATATTTGCAGCCCATGGGATGGTGCTCATGACAGTAATATTGATGATACCCGAGCCAAAGGCGAAGGTATCAGTATTACAGTCATGGGCACAAGCCTTATGGCAGGCTACAAATTTTGGTCTTGCCCTTGCTATTATGTGTTGTTAAGTTTATTACACTAAAAAAACACTTTGTGTTTGAAACTGCGTAGAATGTAGTCAAATGTTGGGACTCACCACAGTGAAATGCTCCATTTCTTGCTCAGTCAACATATATATTGAGTTGATTGTCAACTTAAAATAATGTCTAAAAAGGAAGACTGTTCTTTGTAGCTTTTCTGGTGTACTTACTGTACAATTGTGCTAAAATGTTGTCAAATTGAAACAACCTTTTTGAAGCTATGACTTTTCAGACAAAACCCAAACAATGCATGTGATGACATGGTACGCACTGAAACGAGAAGTGGTATTCCAGAATACGGAAGCAGGCTATATCAGTGCATGTGAGCAGGCAATATCACCAAGCCATATTTTATCACTTTTTGTTCTACCAGTATATCACAGGATAATATATGTGTAGTAATTTACCCTACTGTTCTAATTACTCCATTCTACTGATGCAGTAATTCATGTTGGTACATGAGACAATAAACACAATGCTGTAGAATACAGCACTCTGAGCAATGGAAGGGACCAGTGTATGTCATGTGGATTTCTCAAAGCATACTCTAATCAAGGCAGAATCAGACAGATAATAGTTTTCAACAATTGTGTTTTAGACACTGATAGTGCAGTGCATATTTACATCTGTTTTAGACACTGATAGTGCAGTGCATATTTACATCTGTTTTAGACACTGATAGTGCAGTGCATATTTACATCTGTACCATACCTAACACATCACAGCAATTAAGTTTTCCTCTGTCAATACTTGCAGGTACACTTTAACATAACACTGTGTGCCAGTATAGATGTGACACTACTCATACAGCCTTGCCTTGTTTTAAATGAACTTTTCTGATGTATTACACAATCAAAGGGTGATCAAGTGAGACTGTCATTGTCTTTCCATACCTTCCTATCGTTCAGAAAAAAGCTTATACTGGAATGAAATGTACACTCAGTCTAGTCATTTTTGTGTTCTATTGACATAGTGCAATATTTAACAATAGGATGATAGATCAAATGAAAAACACTCTTTAAGGCAGATTTCAGTAGACATATCTTCCCATACCCATAATGGTCAGGATTTTGTTTGTCCTGCTGTAAAGCTTGACTGTAGGGTTTCATCTATTGCTGGCCAGGTAACCAAATATTGCCGAGAGTGATAAAAATCATTTTTTTGCAATCATCGAGCAAGACAGAATCAACAAGCAAATGCTTGACATTAATCTGGATGTCTGAAGGCTTTACAGTTTTATTGGTTTATATTTTGATACAGGACTGGACTGCCGATGATGATGTGGACACCAAGCTGTCAGAATTCAGACAAAGGATGGCTCAGCAGAGAGACTTGGCTGGGATACACTTGGCCAACAGGCAGCCAGTCAAGACACATGGAAAAGACCCTGAGATGGAGAACAAAGGAATTGATCCCATTCCACAAAGTATTGCCACCCAGACATCTCCCAGAGAGGACCAAACTACAATCCCTGATCAGCAGAATGAACAGAGAGTGGGAAGTACTGTTACTGAACAAAGACATGATTCACCACCAACAAGACTTTACAGGACACCTGTGAAACAGAAAGTATCTGAACATTCTCAGCCTCCCATTGCCAGTCCCCATATTCATCACTATGATGAATCTGGAGATGAAAATGAAGTGACTCCACACCTTCATCTTATGTGTGACCTCTTGCCATGTCCCCATCAGGTCACAGGTGAAGGGTCAACTCAAATCACACTATCCCCAGCGAGATCACACAAAGCCGCTGTAGCGAAACCTGCAACAAGCACTTCAAGAGAGGGATTGAAATTCACTGAACATGCCAGTCCAAGTAAGGCATCCAAACAATTAGATTTTGAAGATAGTGGTGAGGATGAAGGGAAGTACACCAGTGGAGACACACAGACACAGGGTAAAGAGAAAATGAAGAAAACTAAACTACCAACTGGAAAAGATGTGCAAGCAACAACAAGCACTCCAAAAACTGTACCAGGTTCTCCAATTAGTACAGCTATTGGTCAGGTGAAAATTGTGATAATTTTCAATCAATGTCAGTTAGTAAAAGTTCTTGATAATAAATAAATTTCCACAATTAATCTTGTAATATGATGGTCCTACATTGGTTCAGTCTCATTGTTTCTAATCGGAACATTGGACCTACACATTTGCTAAACAGCGGTGAAAGTTATAGTGTTGTCATTGAACAGCAAGATTTGTTTGCAGATCTGAGATTTTCATGTGAAAAGACTTGTAACAGTTACATACTATGATGTTGTATGTAATAGTGAGCAGTGATGACACTGATCACAGAAATAAATGTTAATAGGATTTCCAGTGGTTTTCGGTACAAAGAGATGAAGTTTCTTTAATCACAACAAAAGAAATCTGCTGATGTGATAGTACAGTAAATTGAAACCATGTATTTGTTATGTTTTGAAGGTTGTAGGAAGTAGGCTGTTTACAAGCCCTCACAAGTCTGAGCATTCATCACCTTGTTCTAGCATGGACAGCTTACCCACAATGCAATCAACACAAAGACAAGTAGAAGGTAAGATGCATTACACTTGAGTCAACAAACTTTCTGAGAAGTAACAAATTAATACAAGATTGATTCACATGAAGTAAATGGCTTGCAATCCAGTGTCATTCAGTGTCTGGATGTTTCCATGCTGATGTGCTATGGTAGTTGTGACATCAATGGGTTCAACCCAGATATTGAATGGCTCATGGTACAAACATGTGCAAAAGTGCAGAGAAATACATGTATTTCCATATGAATTTGTACACATGGGTTTGTTTGTAGTGGTATCATCAGTTTCACATGATCTCTTGATTTACTGAGTCACAGAACACTGTGCCGTCTTTTTATTGAAGAGTAGAACCATCACAGTTAACATTGTAGCATTGGTGTTAGTTAATGAGTTATATCACCAATCTATCAACTTTTGCCCAGACAAAATTATCAAAATGTCTCTAGTGAGCCCATTATGTCTCTGAAAATTTGAGATATCCAAAACAATCAGAAGAATTCTTATTGCAAACACAAGCATTCATATTTAGATAATTGATGGCCTGGCATTGAATAGATGACTTATTCAATCAAATGAAATGACAAGCTTTCTAGAAACTAATCATACATTCAAGTGAAACTGAACTTAGTAATCAGTAATCATGAACTATGACTTTATCAGGAGTGATGTGATTAAGATTCCCTGTGCTAAGTTGATAGTGAAGAAATTTCCACACCAGATGTTGGTACAGAACAGTACAGTTGAGATTTTCACAAATTACTCCACAACATTTCACTAGATCTCGTAAATAACATTTTAGTGTCATTGGCTTTGCCCGGTGAATCTACAGCAAAGAATCTCTTCAAGATATGAATATATGCTGTATGAGTTTTCAACCCACATCTGTTGCCACCACTTGAAGTACAGCCTATAATGTTGAGACACAGGTCAAATATTGGCTCACCACATTGTCATCTTTGATATTTTCATTTCAGACGACACAGTTGTGATATCATCGTCTGAGAGTGATGAAGACACGGAGGATGATGACCTTTTAAAATTACTCCACAGGAAAAGAACTCACTATGAAGATCAGCTGAAGCGTATTGATCAATTATTAGCTGAAAAATTACAAACAAATTAATGACTAGGGACATACAGTCTCAGAGATCATTTTCAGTTTTAGATGGTTGATACAATGATAACATTTATAATATAGACCAGCTCACTTACTGCACTCTTTCTGTCAGCAAGTTGTTCAATTCAAGAATAAACTAGAAACAACTGAATAGATCATCTGTTATGGTGAAATCATATCAAATCTTATTCTTCATTGTCTACAAATGAGATATATTTGTTAGTCAGTGTTCAACACAGTTATTTCAAAGGTCATAGAACAGTGTAGAAAAGTCAATACCAAATGTTGCCTTCCACTCCACCATATCATTGGAAACAAAGAGAGACTACCAAATACCACCAATACAATTTTCAATGAATTTCTTCAGCTACCTTTTTGTTCACTGCAAGACCAACCACACTGTTTGCTGCAATTGCTATTTATTTGTCTCATCTTTTTGGACCAGTCTCATTTCATGTAGAAAGAATCTCAGAAATAATCACTATAATTTATGGCAATCTTTTTTCATTTAATTCAATGATTTGTAATAAATGTATTTTTATAAAGAGAAGGAAATACATCTTGCATATTTTGTCTTTTATGTTCATTGGTCCGTAATTTCTCACCTCAGTTGTTTCTGGCATACTAATATTATTTTCACCTTGACCTTTTGACAATCCATCAAGCATTACCGGTATGAACCTCTCAGTCTGACCATCAACTATTTCTTTACATCACACTTAACCCTTACAGCAATGAAAAGTTCAGAATGAGATGGATATAGCTAATACATATGATATATATTATTTACTCCCATCATGCATTGCAGTAGAGGTTGGCATATCAAGGGTGTAGAAAATACCAATGCATTGTGGTCCAAATAGGATGTACATTTGCTTTAAGAAGTCAAAATGGCATTTAGCTTTTATGGTTTAGAAAGGATGGGGTTGTCGGAACTGCATGTGTGCGACTTTCTTGTTTACAAACAATTTATTTTATTCATATCTAGATGCACCAAGTCAATATAGTTGCAACGTTTAAATGTTATATTCATTGTTAACAAACATGTTTTAACTTTCATCAACGGCCAACATAGCCTAGATACAGTGTCTACGTCGGTCGTAGGGGTCCCTTGCAACCTTTGACCAGAGTTCCAACGACCCCCTCCATTTAATGTTGTGTACTACTTCAAGTACACACATTTACACTGTGAAAATTGTACACCAACATGAGAGTGCACTAAATACTATTCAACCAACCTATTATATATTATTGCTCTGTCTTTCAAACCAGGAATTGTATTATTTTTACTTCAGCGACTGGGCCAATCACAATCTTGAACTTGGAACATTTCAAGTGGTCTCTGAGTTCATCTTAATTGTTTGAAAAGTGAACCTCACCAAACCACCATGTTAAGCAATCACTAAAACTGACATTGGATAAATTAAAACAGCTCTGATAGGATAGACTTTGTCAGCAATCCATCAACTGATATATGCATAGAACTGTAATATCACTATAGAATTTGCTATATTTGAGCCATAAAGCTCACCCAGCGTTATATACCACAATATTTTGACCAGTTCACAACATATACTGGTATGCATGAGTGATAGTGAGTGCATATATGAAGTGAACTGGTCAAAATCGAGTATACCGTTGCTGGGTGTGATTTATTGCTATTATATCATAACAGTATATTGAAATTCTGGCGTGAACGTCAAAAAGATTATTGCTCTTATCGAGAGCTTACGCCTGTGCCAGCCGTGGTATATTGCAAATGTACCATGGTTCTTTTCACATCTTGACCAATCAGATCACTGTATTTGTGCCATCAATTTACTGGTATAGTATTGAAGTAGGAGACATTTCAATAAATTAACATATGATTTAAGGTGTTTAGAAATCTGCAGGATGCTACTTGTGAAGATGACTTGTCAATAAACCTACACAGATAATATATTTTCTCAAAAATATACCCATTTATTGGGAAGTAAAAAATAACAATATACATTTGCATCTCTTTTTAACATACATGATTTTTCCACAAAAGTTCTTTTATCATGAAAGTTTGGTTAACAGTCAATCAAAACATTTTTTGGCCTATCAGAATATCTGTTTCATTACTTGCTTTGAGTTTTAGCCAATGCAAAGAAAACACCGTAAGTTTATCAACATTCAACTGCAATAATTCCTTTTTTCAATTTTTGATTTTTCAACATCCAAAACCCAAAGTTCTTTTAGAACCATTCATTTCTCATCAATGAAAAGTAATATCTGTAACCTAATGGTTTCAAACTTTCTAAGCCAAAATGGAATACAATATTAAAATGTACTCATTTATAACAATAGTAGAAGGCACATATCAGTGTTTTAAATGTTCATTTAGTAATCAAATATCAAATTTTTTTCCCATGTTTTGTACAGGAAAACAGGTCATCAACTAATATTAAAGCTCTCATATTAAAAGACTTTCAACATTTTTGAAATAAATAACATTTTTTTCATCAACTCAAGCTGAGAACATACGGAACACTGTAAACACTACAGTCAACAAAACAACAACACTCTGAATATAACTCAACAGTAAACAAAACAACACTCCGAACATGTTTTGCATATATTGTCCCTTGAGGAATGAAGCTTGAAACTTGAAGGAGATTAAGATACTTGAGTTTTTTCTTCTGTAACTTTCTTCTTCAACTGCAACTTCTGTGAAAACAAACAGATGAAACTATAATGAGACGAAACTAATCAGACCGTTGACACAAGGAAAGCAAAGGACAGCAAAAGGCATTTTGTAATAATCAACATCTCTTCAACATTGCAACCACTCTTATCACTTGTCAAGTAATATTCCATCTGCGCCTGCTTATGGTGTGTATGTGTCTCAACTTCTCAGATTTTGTAGGGCTTGTGATTCCTACGCAGATTTTCAAGTGAGACACAGCTCATTGGCATCAAAATTACTGAGACAAGGATACGCAACAAAAAGACTCGTTAGGACTTTCAAAAAGTTCTATGGTAGATATGACGACATTGTGGCCAAATATGACACCTCGGTCACTCAAATGATTAGTGACAGCATTCCCGGCTTTGACTTATTACAGTGATTCATATCTTGTATCATTTCATACAATATTAAAACAATTTTGGGACCAATCCTGACGGGTGTAGCATGCTAGCAGACACCTGGTACCACCACTAACTATCAGTGGTTCAGGATGGTCCTACTTAAATTTGTAAATCATAATTGTCCCATGGACCTGGTAATATATTAACTTGAATGGAAATTATTATTGGACCAGTTTAATGTCATATTATAAATAGTATTGAGAACTTTCTGTAAAATGTGACAATTTTGGTAATATTAATCTTTAATATCTATGCAATTTTTGAATTTTTTGGTGCTGTGTTGTTGGTAAGTTGGAGCTCAAACACAACAAACTGGTTCAATTTTGAGCTTCTAAATTTGACATACAGTGCATGCTTTATAAGCTTGAAATAAAGTGTTATATGATTGAGTTTACCTCACATTTTCAAAACTTTCAGCATCAAATCAAAATGTGCCCGTCACTGACAGTCAGAAAGCAGTTTTGGAAGCTTGGATGCTGTCTCTCTCTCCAGGATGTTTTTTCCGCCCCCAACACCACCAACACAATCTGAACTGTATTCCAACCCGGAGGTCGGTGTATTCTTATAGCGTTACAATTTAATCGGTATTCTCTTCCGAAACTTGTTTCAAGTTTACCGTATCTTCTCGGGTCGCGTTTTTACAGCCCGATCCGGATGAACATATGTAGGGAGGAAAATTTGATCAAAATGAATTCATCAAACTTGAGGACAAGCGTTCAGCGGTCAACGAAGGATTGCCGTCAAAACTCTGTCTCAAACACGCACGGTAGTTCGCGGACAGGAACTCACCGTCATGGTACACTAAAGAAAAGGGTGTGACATGACGCTAATCAAAATGAAATGAAAAATTGCTACAAATTACTCAATTAAATCTTTCGATTTGGTCTATTTTTGAACATTATGCAACACTATACTTTTACAGCGTGCAAGTCAGGTGTTCTCAATTTTTGCGAGATTTTTGAGACAACGTTATTAGAAAATTAAATCGGGGGCTTATATAAAGCGTTCCAATCCAGTATGACCCCCTCCCCCACATTCTGGATTCTGGAAAGCGTTCTGCAATGTCTTTTATGTAGTAAACTTCAGAGACCAAACAGCAGAAAGAAAAAAGTTGGTTGCATGCATTGGAAGGTGATTTGTAATGTCTGAAACAAAGTCGTATTACTATTAATTTTCTAAGGTCAAAGAAAGGTTGATAAAAATTGCATTTTACCCAACTTACATTGGATGACCTGTGACTGTGCTGTGACATAAAACTGGAACCAAGTTTCTCCCATGGTAACGTACATCAAAAATAATAGTTAGTTATAGGTCCGCTTACCTGTTGTTTGGCCTTCATTCGCTTGTTTTGCCAGAAATTCTTTATTTGAGTTTCTGAAACGCCCAGGATCTTTGACAGTTCACGTCGTTCCTTCTTGTTGATGTAGCTCTTCTTGTCGAACTCTTCGTTCATGGTTTTGAGTTGTTTCTGGGTGAATTTGACCCGCATTCGCCTCCTGTAGTGAGTCGGGGAATTGGTACGCCTTTCTTGGTTTGAAGGTCGGACAATGACAGCGGACATCGGCGGCACAGAGCTTCGGAAGTCTTGCAGCGTATTAGCCTCAGGATGACGGTCACTGATTGCCTGGGATGTCAGAGGAAGTTGCTGATAGTTGATCGTTCTGCAGACATATGGTGAAGGATGAGACACGCGAGTACAATCCGCAACCACTGTAATGGCAGAGGTTTGAGTCAATGTTATTTATCGACAAGGTATCTTTTTAAAGTATAAGACGACATGCCGATTTCTGTCGAACAAGAAAAAAACTCTCTCTCTCTCTCTCTCTCTCTCTCTCTCTCTCATAAAATAATTTGCAGGTACGAGGCGTCTACGTTACCTGGCGTGGAGTGGAAGGCTTGGCTTGGCGGATGGAAAGATGTTGTAGTTTGGGGTGGTATAATTATCTGTGTCGCTACGATTCGGGGGAGGACAGCTGGCGATGATGTTGGTACCGACGCCGAAGAGACGACTGCGTCGTACGAAACAGTGAACGGTATCTGATGATGGTCTCTGCGATAATGATTGCTGCAGTGCGTGTGTGGATCGCTTGGTGCGATAAGATCCTCGACTCGGTACCCCATCTTCTTTTTCGGCGATCTAGTGCAGCAGCTAGGCCAGACGTTTGACGGATACGTTCCGTATTTTGGCGCGCAACTCCATGACGGCACTAAAGGCATCGATGGCACAGCGTAGCTCTCGTACAAACGTTGCGAACCATATTTCGCCGACTGAAAGCCAACTTTAGATGGCGAAGTCATTGTATCTTACAGAGTCGGAAGAAATCGTCGCAGTTGTCCTTTGATAAAACAAACCCTGAGTACTGTTATCACTTGTGTTCCGAAAGTAACTTTGGCATAAAAGTTTCCGATTCAATCATGTGGTCAATCTGGGTCATCCCAAAGTGCTACCATAGAAACAAAGGGGTTCCTCAATATACACAATAAACGCATTCCAAAATTGAAGTGCTTTTCCTTCGTCAATCGCAAAGAGACATCATTAGGCCAGAAAATGCCGTCTACATTCAAATAAAATCGTACAAGTTTTTAGGATTGAGAGCATTTTCATGTCGTTACGACGTGTCCCTATCGCGGCTCACCCAAAATGGAGTCGACGCGTCCAAGCGGTGGTACCCTGGAAACGAAAACTCTGCACATTAATGATTGACACACGACTGGTTTCAAATTTCAGTCCCATTGAAGCGAACACACACATTTTTTTGGTCACATTTTATCTACATGTTACCTCATGACCAGAGTGGTGTGCACGCTGAACACAAACAGAGTCTAGTATCTATTTAACAATTTGTGTCTGGCCAATCAGATAATTAAGACTCACGATGGCTTTCCAGACAAGGAAAAATAATATCACATTTTTAAATCGGTATTCATTCCCCGAACATACATCGTTATGTCGATAGTTTAGGTTATGCTAGTCAGCTTTATACATTCATGTAAATCTATTCAACGGTAGAATGCGCCTCGATGATAGATTGGACTCTCACTGACAAGTTCATACATTACTAGTGGGGTCATTTCAAGATGTAAAGGTTCAATGAAGTAGTTTTCATAACGCAACTTTTGTGAAAATCAAAATGCACTGAATTTCAAGTGCTGCGTCATAACTTTTCGATAAACTAGAACCAAACTTTGAGCCTCAATCCGATTATTCTTTATTTTTAAAGGCAAGATTCATTCAGTAAAGACTTTAAAATCATGATTTCGAGGCGTGCGTGTAAGTTTCAGGTAGCTTGCTTTGCATCACAAATGTCCCATGGACCTGGTAATGTATTACCTTGAATGGAAATGATTATTGGACCAGTTGAATGTCATATTTTTACTGAGTTCGATCACGTCTTTCGGCGGCTTTTCGATTTCAACAAAACTACAACACTTCCTTCCTCATAGCTGCAGTAATTGTAGCCCTGGTGAAGCTAGGATGTGCGGCTTGGGCTTAGCAGAAACCCAAGCCGTAGGCCTACGGCCCAGCCCCACCAGGTCTACAATTACTGCAGCTACCTTCCTCATTGATTACCATACCCATTCAAATAATCTTTATCACCGAAGCATGAGAAAATTCATTACAATTATTCAAAGGTGTCGTCTCATGTAGAATGTTTTACTGTATAGACCAAACTTCAAAACATGGGATATTATCCTGCCCTAGGCTTGGCATGAGGTGCAAGTTGATTTTATTGCAAAGCAATTTCAATAAAGCGTGATACGTAGGCTTAGCTGTGGGCCCATAGTGTAGGCGTTAAGTCGTAAAGGTAAAAATCAGCCCGTAAAAGGCAGGAATCCCGTGTGAATACACCACAACTATGGACCCATAGCTACGCTACATCCTATCTGAAATCAATAACAAACTTTAATACATTAAAAAACTACGGTATGCACTCATTGTAGCCCATAGGCTATACCATGTGATAAGTTTTGTCGTAGACTAGCGGCGCAGAGGACTAATGCGAGCGAGCGCTAGCCGCCGACTGCAAACAGCATCGCTCATTTGGGCTTCTTCAACTTGGCTTGCCGAATTATAATCGATGTCAGAGCAGTGACTCTCACAAGTGGATAGATTATAGGCCTACTACGCTGACCTAACCAAGACGTGCCGACCGAACGATTTGAACTATAGTGCCGATGGTAGCTACCTGTGTCACCGTGTTTTGCAAACTGCAAACTGCCTTTGCGCTGTATTTTGCGCCCTTGAGAGGCGAAGCAGGTTGCTTGAAACCGGTGCAGTCTGGAAGGTGGCTCGCAGCTAGCGAATTCGCCGCTAGTGGCTGAAATCAAGTGCAAACGCGCAAGTTCGAGGTCTAGCATGCAAGACTAGGATCACTCCAGTTCATATGCTCAGCTGGCTATTTACTGCACTTTTATTCGCCAAGACATCAGAAAAGCTACTCGCTCATTCGCCAGCGGTCATTGTATTAGCAACGCATGTTGTGATTTGCCATTTTGGCAAAATCTGACAGTGATCAAAACGTCTGCTTGACTGTACAATATTCTATACGGCAGCTGCTATATACTATATACTGGGAGGGGCGTCTATAGTGTTGATAACATACTTTCAATTGTTATTATTGCAGACACGTATATTTGATTTTCCCTTTGCCTTATTTCTAGGGCATGTTAAAATAAAAAGTATTGTACATACAAATACGAAATGTGATGTAGTATATGCATTTTTCTTTTTGACAAAACTTTGTACCGGACACCGTGGACCAGAATTCTGTCCTCAGTATTTAACATAACACAACTTGAATAACAATCACTTCAATATGATTTCCGATGTAATATACAACAATTCTATTTTCTGATCGGCTCCTTATGGGGGCTCATTTTGAAGCTCTTGGAGTCAGTAACTTTTCACCTCCTTAGGTTTTTGGCAAGCGAAACTCTTTTTCCAATAGAGTTGATGTAGGCATGGCAGCTATTTTGAAATTCAAGGAATATCTGTTAATGTCAGGGAGTTTGTTTCTCTAGTACGAAAAATTTCCTGAGAAGATAAAATAGACACTTCCTGTTCTTGTCTGAGCCAGTGAATGAAATGTGTCAGATCTCCTTTATAGATAAAAGACACGTTACTTTTTTGAATCGGATGTATCAATACATATCAATCCATGCACTTTAAATGTAATGGAAAAATCGAAGCAAGCGATTAACTAGTTCTACATTGGGGTCAAATTAACCCCTTGAATGCTGTAATTTCCCCACCAAAATTTTAGTGCAACATTTTATCAATTTTTTATGATTTCTGTAATTTTCTGATCTGGGGTCAGATTAACCAAAGGGTTTTGGACCAAAGGGACATTACATTTCATTGGCTACAGTTTTTTATCAAAACTTTGGCAAAAATCTGGGGGAAAAAAATCACTTAGGTATATTTTATATGGGTGACAAAAATTGACTTTGGCGCTCAAAGGGTTAAATATTTTAGTAAATGCCATTTGTCTAATTAGCTCCCATGTTGACCTGATTGAATTCATGTCGTACGTCTGTTGGTCCGTCTGGCTTTGAACACTATCTATCACATTCAATTGAAATGAGGCGTTCAGGTACATATGCTGAGTATGAAAGGAGTTGAGTTGATGAGGCGTCATGAATAGCAATTTATGACGTACATATGTTATGATTTTGGATATTTTGCTGAATATCTTTGATTTGATCAAAATTAGTGAAAATATTCAACACTCAATCCCACACTGTATTACAAATTTGCAAATGAACGAACTATGGCAAGAATCCTAATCGTCAAATTACTCATCAACTGTTTGATATATAGTTGTACTTTCCTATCAGACCTTGCTACGACAATTTTCATGTTGATTCAACCATAACGCTGAAGATTATTCTTCCACGGATTTGCAAGAAAACCAACTTTCATTTGTGCATTGGTACCTACACAAGTTCCGCGCGTTGGTACGGCGTTTTCTCCAAACTACATAGTTTTCACTATTGGTAAGTTTCTGCTTGGTTTTGGGGAAATGCGACTATTCTTGGTTGGCGTTGTCATAGGTAAGATGTATGTACTACTAGTATGTCAATGACTACCACTATTAGTACCTACTAAAACGAAAGCCTGCTCTTGCATATTCTTGAAAGATATAATATACAGAGCAAATTTTGTCTTGAAGTCGTTATCACAAAGTTTAAATCAAGTCATTCTGAACTGTTCTAATATCTTTTCCTCAGCAGCATTCATATACAATACCAATGTAAGTGTTACCCTGTATTTTCAGGCGTAGAGCTAGTCTGTCCCTCATGGAGAGTATTCACTGGAATCGTCAAGGAAATATTTTTCGCTATCGGCTATATGCTTCTCGCTGTTGTTGTATGGGCATTTCAAGCAAAGTGGAGATACGTCCAAATGATCAGCGCTTTGATGTTGGTACCATTTTCAGCATATATCTGGTAAGTTTGCGCTGAATATATTTTCAAAGCGATGGTAAAAGATTTCAAACAACCGAGTCAAAAAACGTAATGTTGCATTGGTGTACATCAGTGTGTGTCCTCATTAATAACTGCGTTATGATTTCTTTGTTTACTAATGGTTCATTAAAATTGACGGAGATGACAATCAATCAATCAATCAATCAATCAAAAACATTTATAAAGCGCCAGGATCAATAACCATGTTATTTTCAAAGGCGCTGAGTTTTTAACATCAGTGTTCATGCGCTTTGGCAAATAAATGAGTCTTGAGTTTTTGTTTAAAAATGATAACACTTTGGGCCTGTTGAATGTCAGAAGGTAGAGCATTCCAGAGTTGTGGTGCTGTGATGGAGAAAGCACGTCCACCATACGTTTTGAGTCT
>LD346253.1:238882-249130 GCA_001465055.1 Ptychodera flava
AGAAAGGGAGGAAAGAGTATAGGTTGTATTACTCTTATCTGAATGAAGATTTAATTCATCTATTATACACTGGATATAATAATTCCTACAGACAAAGATAATGTTGAGCGGAATAGATCACAGGGGTCTATGGCCGAGTGTAGCGCGCCATACACCCGGTTCTCTTCAACTCTTGACACCGACGTTCATGCAGACTACGGAACAGATGCTTCTTGCTGCAGCGGGCATTGCTCTGCCAGCTGTAGATTTCTGTAGCTTGCGTTATCGTCAATTGTACTCCTGTTGGGCCGCTTGAAATGAAAGTTCTCGTCCTTGCTGGCCATGTCGTACACCAGAGCCGCACCCGGTCATTGATAGTCTGTTGGCATATACACGCGTACGGGTAAGTGTTTAGCTCCATGGCTCGAGCGAGCCCCATTCAACTGATTCAAGAAAATCATGATCAAATGTGATCTCAGTCCAGCGTGTAATTTCTGTTCAATATTCAGCAGATATTTAACTTAGATTAATTGACCTTTTATTGCGTGTTAGATTTGGTAAGTTGGTATGCTTGTGACAGATCAGCCGCCATTTTTACAAGCGGCAATATCGCAAACATAATAATAATCAACCCGTAACCTTATGCGGCATTCTCGGATATGTTGTCAACAAGGGAGAACCCCCTCAGGAGCATGCGCAGCGCGACGACCACTGCGCTTTAACGTAACACAACTTGAATAACAATCACTTCAATATGATTTCTGATGTACAACAATTCAATTTTCTGATCTGCTCCTTATGGGAGCTCATTTTGAAGCTCTTGGAGTAAGTTACTTTTCACCTTCTTAGTTTTTTGGCAAGCGAAAAATCTCTTTTTCCCATAGAGTTGATGTAGGCACGGCTATTTTGAAATTCAAGTAATATCTGTTAATGTCAGGCAGTTTGTTTCTCTAGTACGAAAAAATTCCTGAGAAGATAAAATAGACGCTTTCTGTACTTGTCTGAGCCAGTGAATGGAGGAATGAAATGTGCCAGATCTCCTTTATAGATAAAAGACACGTTACTTTTTTGAATCGGATGTATCAATACATATCAATCCATGCACTTTAAAATGTAATCGAAAAATCGAAGCAAGCGATTAACTAGTTCTACATTGGGGTCAGATTAACCCCTTGAATGCTGTAATTTTCCCACCAAAATTTTAGTGCAACATTTTATCAATTTTTATGATTGTTGTAATTTTCTGATCTGGGGTCAGATTAACCAAAGAGTTTTGGACCAAAGGGACATTACATTTCATTGGCTATACAGTTTTTTATCAAAATTTTGGCAAAATCTGGAAAAAAATCACTTAGGTATATTTTATATGGGTGACAAAAATTGACTTTGGCGCTCAAAGGGTTAAATAGTTTAGTAAATGCCATTTGCCTAATTAGCTCCCATGTTGACCTGATTGAGTTCATACGTCTGTTGGTCCGTCTGGCTTTGAACACTATTGAAATGTGGCGTTCAGGTACATATGCTGAGTATGAAAGGAGTTGAGATGATGAGGCGTCATGAATAGCAATTTATGACGTATATATGTTATGATTTCGGATATTTTGCTGAATATCTTTGATTTGATCAAAATTAGTGAAAATATTTAGCACTCAATTCCAAACTGTATTACAAATTTGCAAATGAACGAACTATGGCAAGAATCTAATCGTCAAATTGCTCATCAACTGTTTGATATTTGGTTATACTTTCCTATCAGACCTTGCTACGACAATTTTCATGTTGATTCCACCATAACGCTGAAGATTATTCTTTCACGGATTTGCAAGAAAACCAACTTTCATTTGTGCATTGGTACCTACACAAGTTCCGCGCGTTGGTACGGCGTTTTCTCCAAACTACATAGATTTCACTATTGGTCAGTTTCTGCTTGGTTTTGGGGAAATGCGACTATTCTTGGTTGGCGTTGTCATAGGTAAGATGTATGTACTATGTCAATGACTACCACTATTAGTACCTACTAAAACGAAAGCCTGCTCTTGTATATTCTTGAAAGATATAATATACAGAGCAAATTTTGTCTTGAAGTCGTTATCACAAAGTTTAAATCAAGTCATTCTGAACTGTTCTAATATCTTTTCCTCAGCAGCATTCATATACAATACCAATGTAAGTGTTACCCTGTATTTTCAGGCGTAGAGCTAGTCGGTCCCTCATGGCGAGTTTTCACTGGAATCGTCAAGGAAATATTTTTCGCTATTGGCTATATGCTTCTCGCTGTTGTTGTATGGGCATTTCAAGCAAAGTGGAGATACTTCCAAATGATCAGCGCTTTGATGTTGGTACCATTTTCCGCATATATCTGGTAAGTTTGCGCTGAATATATTTTCAAAGCGATGGTAAAAGATTTCAAACAAGCGAGTCAAAAAACGTAACGTTGCATTGGTGTACATCAGTGTGTGTCCTCATTTATAACTGCGTTATGATTTCTTTGTTTACTAATGGTTCATTAAAATTGACGGAGATGACAATCCTGCCACTGTTAGGAAGTTATTACAATGCGTTGTCTTCTGAACCATAGGCCTTTGGTTCTGTCCCATGATCTACGTTTGCTTTCAGATCGAAGTCTGCCCTTACGTCATCAGCGGGCCAGTTCATTGAGTTGATAGACCAGTGTGACAGTGAAAGGTACCAACCCCACTGTGCTACCGGGTCGTCTTGTCTTTGGATGACGTGTATGGCAAAACACGTTTAAGCAAAAACTTGTCTTTGTTCACAGGTTACTTCCGGAATCCATTCGCTGGCTTGTTCAGCAAAGGAAGTACGGTAAAGCACGAAAATTGTTACAAAAAACAGCTAAGATGAATAAAGCTACCCTGCCAGAACATTTATTCGATATATAAGGAAGAAGCTAAAGCCAAGGACGTCGACAAGGTAAACGACAATGTTCTCACTTTCTCTTAAACTTGAAATTTATGCATATTAAAATAGTAAGAATATACAAGTTCTGTACAACTCACTTGTCAGGTGTCAGAAGCAAACGGAGGAGCCTGACGTTTCGTCCTTGATGCGACGAGACCAATAGATCCAGATGACATTATTCAGACACAAGTGCTACTCACTTTTGTCAATTGCGTTAACAGCGCCAATTATTTTAGTGCAAAGTCACTGTGCATGGTACCACTCTTATGTGTTGTCTGCTACTCGTTTGGCATTGAGAAAATTTAGTAAACCTGCTAATTATTTTTAAAATTACCATTTTTACTGTGCGCATGCAAATGATATTTCACAACATCCGCATGTCACAACCAATATATTCCAGTTTAAGCCGTATTTTGCATGCGTGTATATCTGAAATTCTGAATCATTATTACACATCAAGTTTATGGGTTGGAAGACGCCCCATATATCCCGCATTAACAGTTAACCACGTGTTCCCCATTGACAGCGCACTATTGTAGTTTTACGTCCGATTAACTGAATGAAATATAGTCACCAGGGTAATGTTACACAGACATTGGAAATAGGGGCATAGCTTTTTTGCATCAGACTCTTACCTTGCATGCATTTTATTCATTTTTTCCGATGACAGGAAACCCAGAATTCGAAGCGATCGTTTATAGACCTCTTCAAGACACCAACTCTCAGGATAAGGACACTAAATATATTCTGCAACCTGTATGTATTTAACATTATAATAACAGCAAGTGGCTTTTTGTTTAGAAAGCCTAAGTTTTGTCATTCGCGCGTCTTTTTTACCATTCATGCATCCGTCTATAAATGCAGAAAGTGTAAATCAATGCAATAAGACTCTGGTCTGAACACACACACACACACACACACACACACACACACACAGACACACACAGACACACACACACACACACACCAGTTTTAATATGGCTCTCCCCTTGCAGGCAGTTGGTAGACAATTGGTGGACAGTTAATTAAATGACAGGAAATCAACAAAGACAGGAATCTAAGTTTATAACTGCTGCAGGAAACACGACTATCGTGATTTTAGGCAAAAAAAAAGAGAAATGTTTTTGGTCAGGCCTTTCTTTAAAAAATGGTGCGGCGACGCGAATTTTTTTTTATTTTTTATTTTCCCTCAAGGGAGGGAGGAGGGTCAGTTTTATAGTTTTATCAATATAGTCACATATATACTGTCCACATTGTCACTGATCATGCCCCCAAAGAATTTTCTCTTTCTCTTCAGCCGTTTTGGTTTGGTGTCATAGCAATCAATACGTAGTTTGCCGCGGCAGCCGGCCACAAAACCGGAAAAAAGGGTGACGCGCTGTTGTTCAGGTGACGCGCGCACTGACCAGAAACATTTCCTTTTTTGGCCTTATCAAACTGTAGAGCCGTGGACACTGTGTCAGCATTACCTCCATCAACAAATGTAAACTTTACTGTGACAGTCAACGATCACGAATCGGATCAAAGATCTTACGGAACAACCCTTTATGTCTTTATGTTTCTGAAGTGAAAAGTTGGTCACCTTTGAAATAGTTTGTGATTGCATCAGTGATCACAGTTTGATGGTTGAAAACTTCATCAATAGTTCTGTCAGAAATCTTTCATCAAAAGTTTTTAAAAGTAGTTTCTAAATGTGAAATTTCTGATGCCATAGTGCTGATGATATATCATCGAAGTTTAATACATTTTTCTGTGTAATGTTAGCCTGAAAGATCAACAAATTTTAGTGTTTTCAAACAGCATGTACAGTTTTTACTTGTGTACAATAAACGTTTATTAAGGTGTACACATGCATTGAAAACCATTTAAGAGTGATATTAAGAGTGAAATTTTATTGGGGCAATCTACATATTTAATATTCCTCTAACATTTATCGAATGACAAAACTCAAGTGTGATCACGACAAGGTTGAAGGGCGATGGTCGTCGGAACGGCGCTCAAAGGTCGCTAGGTACCCTTGCGACCAATGTAAACACTGTATCAAAGCTACGTTGGCGATCGATGAAGTTAAAAAATGTTGGTCTTTATGGTACATCGTAAAATTTAAATGTTGCAGCTATTTTGACATGATTCGTCTTTATATAGTGCATGAAATACATTGTACATAAACAAGAAAATTGCACATGCGCAGTTCCGACGACCACTTCCCTTTAATAATTCCTTAAATACCAATAACTCAATGACAGATTCAATATGTAACTTTTCTATTTGATAATCAAGGACTATATTTTTCTCAACCATAAATTGAACATGTCTCTTTCAAATGCCGTCAAGAGATGAATTTTGTCAGGCAATGTCTGTACTCTGTTCCGTTGACAATACAGTTTTTGCTAGGGTTGCTGGGAAACCAGAGGTCAAGTTTTAGTTTATGGATGACAGGTTGTTGCACTCACATCAGGAGCGATTATTATATTGTACTCAGAGAGAATTATATTATACCGATGGCAGGTGATTGTACTGCGATCGTTTGCATGTTAGGGTGTGTGCATCTTGTTTCTCAACTTCATCATCTGTTGATTGTGCACATGGTGTATGACGTATAAAACGCAGAATTCATGACTGTAGGTGCTCACTCCTATCTACTCTATCTGAAGGATCACCTTGCCCGCTCAGCCTAGCAAAGTAACAATTTGAAAGAACGCTGTATTTGAAGCAGCCAGCTTTCACACATTAACCGGACACTGTCACTACAGATGCTGCAACACGCCAGATAGTTGTATGTGCATGCATCAAGCTTTCTACAGCTATCGGCTCTACTTGTACCTCTGTGAAGCAGACTACAAGCAAGTCTCCCCTGCTATTAGGTACTCCGATATCACTGATATTCCAGGACGAAAAGACTGTGCACTTTCAAATAACTCCGAGTCTGTGTTGTGAGTACACCCATGTCATCGCTAAGAGTCATAAATTGTTAAAGTCATTTTTGTTTGTAGTTTAACCTTTGTACTTCAATATTTTTTTTGTAGTTTTATTTACTTAAAATTATAGATCTTTTGACAAATTCAAACATAATCTAGATTGCGTCTGTCTTTCTCTCTGCTCAACACTCAGACCCTTAGGACCTTACTTTTTCGGCCGGTTCGATCTTGTGACAACTGCATGGAGAACAAACAACTCCAGTATAGTAAAATTAGCCACAGAAGTTGATATAAGTTTGGTAAGGTTTTCATTAACTTATTACACTCTGTGAATGATCTTATGTTAAACACTATAAAGACAAATGGTAAGCTTATTTTTCGTAGAATACATGGCCATCACAGACTTCTTGGTAAAGGCGTATAAACAAACAATCGACATCAGATATTTAATAAGTAATACTAAATGTGACATGCGAAAACGAAAACTTTTCCGATCAAATGACAATTAAAAAGACAAACTATAATTGTTTCATTCATATATCAACAAGCTGCATCTCTGTGTTGTCCACAAAATCGATGACAAGTCTTTTTCTTCCAAATACAGATAATGATGCAATTGCTGAAATATCTTTACACATCATGCGGTCTTTTGTCGGTTTTTCTAATCAATTCCAACATGCTTTGGGTAACTCATCAAGTCCAAGTATGCCTGGAAAAAACAAAAACCGGAAGTAGATTAGTTACCACTAACCATAAGCTTATTGTTTTGTAGAAGTGCCAATGTTCCTTTTAATTTGTCTCATGTAAACAACATTTTTACAGCTTACCTTTGCGTTATTGTTGTATGTATTCAGCTCTGAGGCTAGTTCTTCAAATTTCGGTCTCTGAAGCGGCGATATTTGGCAACATTGCTTTATCATAACACACCTACAGGAGAAAAGGTGAAGCCATAATTTATACTGTAAATGAAAACACAAGGACATAGAACTTGCTAGAAAGCTTGATATATGTGATGTCAATAAGCGTCAAGTGATTACAAACAATTTTCTTTTGGTCCTGGAGTGTAAAGTAAAACCCATTTTCTCTGAAACGGTATTCATAGCACGAATACTCTACAATTAATAGCATATATCTGAAAATATTTAAATTGGCTTTATGACAAGTCAGAAGACACTCACAGCTTCTGCCCACATATTGGCGGTCTTGGTAGTTCATAGCCCGCATTTAACTTCTCTGCGAGATGAATCAAGTTGATCGATGCATACGGAGTTTCACCTTTGTAGTGGAGAATAGTTTATAAAAATAGATTTCATTTATTTGGTTTATAACATATTATTAAAGGGGATTTAGTGCGAAATTGGGCTCCAGGGAATGGGAAAATGGACACAATTTCCTCATTTTTCATGGTGGACTTCATAAAGAAATGGTACTTTACATGAATAAATGTCAGTAAGGAAGATTTATTGTATGATTAAAAGATATCACTTTGATCCGAAAATCTTCAAAATTTCTGCCTAAATAATACATCTGAGGACTTCTGTGTTCATGCTTTAAGCGCTTTACGTTTACTTGTACAAAATCAAACAATATAATGTGATTAAACAGATAATTGTTCAGAAATTACTACTGCGAAGTGAACAATCAATTCATTTGCAGCTAACTCGATCGGCAAGACTTCAATAAATAAAATACATTGTGCATATTTCAAACACTCCATAATAAATCTGCAAAACACTAGATCAGATAATAGAGTCTATAGATATGACAACTTGTGCAAAATTTAAGCAATGATTGGTCAACAGATGTTCAGAAACACGTTTCTAGTTTCTCAACATTGCTACCAGTGAAACACTCTCCAACTAAATTTTAAGAGACTTAAATTACAGTGTATAAGTCAGAAAAGATTTGTCCCACGTGAGCTATGTAAAGTTTACCTAAGGTCATTATATACCAGAGGACGACGCCAAAAGCCCAGACATCTGACTTTGATGTAAACTTCAGGTCAACCAGGGATTCAATCGCCATCCATCTCTCAGGACAGCTTCCCTGAAATATGGAGAATACGATATAACATGTCCTGACATTGAATTGTGGTTTATGCTAGCTATTCATTTGATGACGATGGCACATATTGAGGAACCTTTTAACTGCGAGAAAAAAATGAAAATATCATGATATCAGCTCCTTCTATGCAAACATTACATACCTCAGCCTTTGCCATAAAGGATGCACTATCTATGACATTAGATGCATATCCGAAGTTGGATATTTTGCAGTGTAAAGACCAGTCCACTAGGATGTGCTTTGGAGAAAGGTATCTGTGAATTATCTGAAAATGATAAAACGAAACAACGGATAATATCAAAGAAGGGCTATAAGATTCCATGTAATTTTTAAAAAATGACAGTCCGCTGTTCATAGTGCATGGATCTTTGATGTGTTGAATGCTTCTTGACCTAGCTGCCAGAGTTTTCCACGTTCACAGTAGGAGGGGCATTTTGGTTCATCATCACGGTCAATGATTTGGGGGGTGTCTTAAAACATGAGATTTCATTCGCGATTCCTCAAACCCAAACCAACCCCCGCCAGTATTTGGACATGCAGCCTAATAACAACCTTATAAGGTTATTCACAAAATATTGAAATTGATGTCCGAGTACTTGGTACAGCAGATGTTGTCTGAGACGTATCTAACTGTCCAGGACAATACCAAAGCGTACAATGTACAAGGACATAAATCTCTGTATTTTGTGAATAACCATATTACTGTTTACCTTTTTTACTCCAATTTTACCAGTCAAAATTAAAGCGTTTTGAGAATGCCCTGTCGTACACTTCATCGCACGATCATGAACAGACTGGGAACCCATTCAGAGTATCAGCTAAGCGCACAGAACAAAAGGTCAACCCGGGCAGCGCAGTGCATGTGATAGAATTGTAGTTCAACTGTATAATTTCACATAGCTTCACAGGTTTTGAACTTACATTTATTCACTATGTGAAGTGAAATCGTTAGATGTAAAATGTGGAACAACATTCTGAAATTCTGTCTTGTCAGACACCACATCGTACCGAAACTTGCTGTTCACCGAAACTCCATTACAGACACATGTGTAGTATAATAAGGTGTAGGCCAACATGGCTACTAGATTGATACACACGTTCATACTATGTTCATACTTACATGCATACGTACGTACGTAGAGTGATTATTCCAGAGAAAAAACAACAAAATTCACAAACCATAAGCTTACCCCTAGCTCCTCCAAATGTTTCATTCCTTCTGCAATATCGAGGGTAAATGATAATAACTGTTTCTCGGTCAAAACCTCGTCTTTCTTGTTTGTTGTAAATTTGGAACGAACTTCCTCTATAGTTGACCAAAGATTTCCTTGTATCAAATACTCCAGCAATATAAATGTTGGTGCTACCATTCGAGAAAAGAAAATAATACGGATAAATGAAATATTTACCTCTGCCCTATGATTCATACGGCTAATTGAGTACATGTTTGCTGATTGATGTAATTAACGCCCTGTCTTGTAAAATTTTTATCTCGGAGCATCCCTCACGTGACCAAGGCCTGTGAAGGTTGGTTCAAGATCGTATGAGAAGGAGACAGGGTCACACCTTTAATTATTGGTAAAAACGTAAATGAGAACAATCGAGACGGGATATTCCATGGTGTGATTTTGTTGTATCTTAAGAAACAATCAACGACTGACGGAAATTTCCATGTGATGACCACTGAATAATGATGATAATTTTCTAGTCATGTAAGTTTAGAAAATTATAAATTTTTTATAGAATGTACACTGACGACGATTTGAATTTCAGACATAAAACATCACGTTGCCATCTCGTAATAAAGATTTAAAATGGTGCGACAATCAACATCTTGGTACGTCAGCTTCAGTTACTGAAAGCATTACTATTCAGACTGGTACCTCGACTCGTATCCCCCTAACTACGGGCGCAAAATCCAGTTTAAAAGAATTAGTTTTAATTGCAAGGCTCCTTGTTTACTTGTTATAAGAAAAATATTTCTACTCTAGCAGATATACTTTAAAGATTTTCATTTGCCATATTTATGCAAATATCATAAAAACATACCTGACTCAGTGCACACTCCAAGCAATTGTACAACATTAGGATGACTTGGTATGTTTTTCATTAAGACGCTTTCTCTGAGAATATCAGCTTCCTGATCGGAGTCGCTTCTATCTAGTATGAACATTGGTTAATTTCCTGACATTTCATCCACCATCTTTGCTTTGGTGTATGTCGTTTCATTATCATAAACTGCATGAAGTCGGGTTTATGTGATTAGGAACATAAACACATAGCAACTCATAGAGACGGTGTTTACAAGTATCATGATTTGTATTATTCAGACAATAAGGTTTAAGGCTGCGTTCACAAAAAAACGGTG
>LD346253.1:290681-302103 GCA_001465055.1 Ptychodera flava
GGTGTTATTGGACGCTATTTGACCTTTGACCTCAAAACAACTTTAAGTCAACACAAGGAAAAAGAAGAGAATATTTTACATTTTTTACAATGACATATACTTCTTAACATTGAGTACTTCACAAAGTAAATCATGGTCAGTCCAAAACCGGTTAATTTCAGTGAAATTATGCTGCTGATGTATAATTTCTACTACGCGCACTGCGCAGCGCGGGTTGAAATTTCGTTCTGTGCGCTTAGCGGACGCGCTGAACGCAATCCCAGTCAGCTCGCGATCGCTCAGTGCAGTGCGCGAGAAGCATCAAAAAACGCCTAAATTTCGACTTTTTTTCAGGTAAAGTTGGACTAAAAAGGTGTATAATAATAAGGTTATTCACAAAATACCGGGATTTATGTCCTCGTACATCGTACGCTATGGTATTGTCCGAGACGCGTAGGCCTAATACCTCCGCTGCACGATGTACTCGGACATAAATCCCGGTATAACCTTATATTTTTTATTATATACTCGTGCCCATATTTCTACATCCTAGTGACGTACACCGTAAAATATCAGCCGTGATATTTCACGGTAAACGTCGAGATATGCACGATGAACGTCATCAGTTTTAGAGCTTTCCCGAACTGTATTAGCAGTTTGTTGGTAAACAAAGTAAACAACAAAATGGCTGCCGCTCCCCGCCTGCGAAGCGATGTCGCCGACGTAAAAACTTGAAGGGCTTCGAGGAACACTGGTATTTCTGGTTGCAAAATACGGATATAACATGTTGAGTCTTGAAATGTTTTCCCATGGTATTTTCTGTCACGTTCTAGCAAATATTCTGCCGTTCGCACGGCGCCGGCACTGTGCACGGTCTCCCCCGAACAGGTAGTGAGCCCGTGGCGTGACGTGACAGCGATGTCGCGCGCGCGACGACTGTTGACATGGCAACTCTCAGGGTAAACTAACAAAATGGCGTCCCCTCTCCGCGCGAGCTCCGTGCCGTACGACGATCGAAATCAGGATAGATTTAAAGCTGAGCACAGTTTTTGATCGGTTACAATTGTAGTAGCATATTGCACCTTAAGAACTTCCTTCTGTATGACGATTTTTGTATATCCCGGTGTGTTTCTTCTTGGGTTTCATTGCGATATGGGCGACGTACACTTGCAGCGATGTCGCGCGTGATGTTGACAGCTTTGTCGTATACTTTATGAATGAATCCTGTTCACATAAACATTCTGATATTTATGCGCAAGGCGTAATAAAGTAAAGCCTCAAAATTTAAGATTTTTCGTACTATTAGTAAAATTATGGGCATGGGTATATGATAAATCGGTTATTACCCAATATCGCCTGTTCCTTGTGACGAAGTCGAGTGTCTGAGGCAGCACAAATGACACGGATATGCTGATACGACACAAGGAACAGGCGATATTGGGTAATAACCTCTAAATATCATACCAGTATATTGAACGCGCAAATGCAGCGATCTGATTGGTCGAGACGCGAAAAGAACCGTGGTATGTTTATTGCTCAACTATTCCCTCTCAATGGTAAAGATGCACGACTTCTTGTTAGATAATTGCTCACTGCACGCAATTTCTCGTCAAAGTTTAAACGAAAACTTCATTTTAACAAATGTAATCATAAGACTACTTAAACTGAAAACACTATCACCTATTATGTACAAATGATGAACAGTCAAAAGTATACCTACATCTTCTGAATAATCCTCTGACAGCTCACACCATTCCACTAAACAAGCTGCTGCAGTTACCTTGACGAGATATGTCATCGTCTTCGACATCGTCTTCAACATCGTCTTCGACATTCGTTTCTTGAGCTGAATTTGTAGTAATGTCACCGAGGTCGACATGTACGTTCGCATCACGTACTGACGTCTCATCATCGGGTTCTGCCTGCAAATCTCCATCTGTAATTGATGTGTGTGATCTTTACTTTCATGTGCAGTGTTGTGGCAAGTCAGAAATCACGAAGTGACTGTAAGTTTTTAATCAAGAAGAGAGGTGGTGAACATTTCTCATCATACCTTCCTCATGACATTTTGTGTTTGTTTATCAATGATTATTTAACTACTTGTTTTATTGAAAAAATGTTAAAAGCTCCGTTTCATTTGAATCGGCATTATTTTTCTCCTGTTCTTTGAAGAAACACAGTATCTTATCGAAATGTCAACCGAAGAACTTGTCACCAATAGTCTGTATGTTTGCAATGCGAGACACCGATGTCGACAACTGATCGGAAGTTGTTTTTAGACCGGCTTTTGGTATTATATGTACTATGATTGGGCGAGGGTCCATGGATATAAGTGCATTGGTCAGTCATTTTGTAGAGGGACCGTATTTATGTGAAAAGTCATCGTCTAAAGTCTTGTTTTTACTGATTTTTAAGCCTATAAGTCTACCCATCGCCCTTTTGGTTTCTGTCTCGTTCTACGAATTTGTCAAAGCGAAAATTTTCTTTCTCATAATGATGCTTAAAGTTATATTCCCTCTTTCTCTGGACCTGTCCCATCAGTCAAGTTTTGTATTGTGAAATAGAAATAAGGATGAATTTGTTTACCATCATCGGATTGTTGAGTACAGTCGTCATCGCTCGGTGGCAAGCATTCTGTATCGTCTTGACTGTAAAGTGACTCCTCGCTCGGTGTCAGTGATATTCGTCCTGATGGTGACGTCCATCTGGGAAGTAGTTCCCGTACAGGAGCCGTGGTTGTCCGCTATCTTCGTATCTGTTAGTAATTTCCAGTCAGGGCTCATGAAAGGAAGGATCGACACCTGGCTAGATTGGATAACATTTCCGACGCTTCTGTTGGAACCACCAGAGATGTTTGGCTTGAATTTGTAGAGATCTCTGCGTTTATATACCATTTCTAATTTTGGAGATGATGGCAACACGACAACATCGGCACGAACTGTCTATTCGTCACTTTCGATGAAGCAAGAAGTCGATCCAGAGGAAGACAGGGTTTTATCATCGGGAGTCTCATTAAGAGATTTACTACGTGCGGTGATACTCTCAAGTGTCCGCTCAATTTGTTGCCGTTGAAAGGTGTTGATATAGAGCAATGCTTCCAGGATGTCTTTCAGTGCATTGTATTCAATTATGTTTGGGCATTGAAGTTTGATGGCCTCCTAAAAAGATGATCATATAGTGAGTCAATATACTAAGAATATAAATTGAGTGCACGTACGTGTGTATTTATGGAGATAATAATACTCACATTCTGTTTTTGTTCAGCACCCTTAAGCAAGAAGGTTCTTTATTGGGAAAACGTATTTATCCCACTTTCTATGGTATATATTTGTACGAAGTTCCATTGCTTCACCATTAAACAATCATTACCATCAAAATGATGACCATTAGACATTTTGCGTCACGGTGATAGATAACATTGTCTAAGGTCAAAGGTTACTTTTTTCTTACCATGTCGGGATGCACCGAAACCAACGTGATTTTCAGATATTTCTCCTTGGTCAGTTTTCCCGGAGTCCTAGGAATTGACTTGACCTTCATCTTCTGGTAAATAATCAAGCTGTAGTTTGTCCAATTCTCTAGATGACACTGAAAATTGAAAACTAATGTGACAAAGTCTAATAAAACCGAATGTTTAAACATTGTTATTATCAAATGGCGAAATGAATTTTACGAAGGTCGGTAATATTATTAACTAAAAGTAGGCAGATAAAATATGTGAATGTGTGAAAATGAAGAAAATTCTTACTCGCTGACTGGATCTGGGAAACCAGCCAAACTCAAAATTATTTGGTTGGAAATATAACAAATATAAGCTTCTCAAAATGTACGATCACATAAAACCATATATTTGTACTTTGTAGCGACCCATCCGCGTACAGTGTGTTCTGATTCGGCTGAATTAAAGCAACTCAGTGAGTTTACGGAACAGCAAATAAATACATCATTTTGATTATCAGTTTGAAGGGAAAGGAAGACTAGAAGTACTCACATGTGCGATGGATAAATAATATGGAAAGCCAACAACGAAGTCCTCCATGCTGTGACTTGACCTTGACCAGGCCTTCATACACCAAACTTCCGGGCTAACAACGTCAAAGATGAAATTACAGATTAATGGAAATGTGAGCCGCGTTAAAGGCTTTGTGTTGAATTTTCAAAGATTTAAATCAGAACCTGTAAATGCAGCAGTGTGTATAGAAGCCAACCCATTGCCGTTGTGGCAAATTGCTCTATATCTAGCCGAAATACAGTCAGTTCACCATCTTCGAAACAGTTAACAGATATCCTGTATGAAAAAAATTCGACCTTCTTCAAAAGTATCTGGTCAGTGATTCTCACAGTACTAACTGTAGCATGCAGTTATCAGGATCTGGTAGTTGATGAAGTGTTCTTACCGCAAGTAAACATGCGAGCGCATTGATATTCGACACTGGGTCATCTATGCCCACGTATTTGATGAAATCTTTTTCGTCAGCGCTGGCCATTCTTGTAAAAAGATGCACTACTCGTTTATAATAATGAAGAGATACACACTCTGATTATGACAAAAGTTGAAACACTTTCTTCTGCAATGTTGAATATGCGTGGTGAGTACAAAGTAGTCGTACTGTGCGATCTGTGTTGAGCGGTGTAGAACTCGTTCATTGTTCTTTTGTTGTTGCTATGGCAACTACAGCCAGGCTTGTGTTCGATACCGCACGACGTCATATCCGGTTGCGCGTCAGCCGAGGAAAACCATAGAAAGTGCGGTGTAAGCATTTCTGTTCACTGATAACACGAATATCGATTAATAGTCCAATGGTTTTAGCAATAGCAGCGTATACACTCACTGCGAAAGTTTTCGGACTGTCACACGAATACCAATGTAAATGAACGACAGCATTTACAGTGCGAAACCTGTCTAAACCGAACCCTGTCTAAACTGGAAACCTGTCTAAATAGAACCCTTTTCCAAGTCCCATACCAATAGAACTCTGTATTAAAATGACCTCTATAAACCGAACACCACTCCAAACCGAACAATTTTCTCAGTCCCTAAAAGATTCAGTTTAGACAGTTTTTTTTGTACATGTAGGCCTAAAGAGACTAGTTCTGGATATTTACAGTGATTTTAACTCACGTGTTCACACACGTGATGTATGTGTGTGTGTATGTGTGTGTGTCTGTGTGTGTGTCTGTGGTGAGTGTGTGTGTCTATCTGTTTACACAGTAACCCAAGAACGCATGAATCTAGCTACGTGGAATAGAGTCGTGAATGAGTAGCTTTTTGTTTCTGAGAGAGAAGGGATTCTACCTGTCCACGATCTCAATAACAAGCTGGGAGTCTGTGTACACGGAGCGGCGAAGATTACGCGAAATCTTCCCTAGTCGGCTTAAGGGCGGCAATAAATCGTCATTTGACCAGCGTGCCGTACAATCGTCCCATAAATATTTTACGCGATCGTGAATTCAATTCGAGCAACCATGTATTGCTTGGATTAATAAAGAAATTGAAACGTGAAGGCAAGGATATCAAACCTCATAAGTCAGCTATCCAATAGATCTTGCTAAATCGATGGAATCCGGTGTTTTATCGATGACTATTCAGCTAGCCCTGTTACGCGAAGTTTGGTTTGACATCGTGGTTCATTTCTGCCCAAGGGGTTGTGAAGAACTTCGTGAAATGACAAAATCGTCACTCGTGTTTGAGCATGATGACATCGGCGCTGAGTTTGTTAGAATGGCGTACAACGAAAAAATAAAAATCTTGAATCGGCAAGATGATGTGGCTGGAGAAAAACGTATGTACGCTCAACCAGGCAGCGCAAAGTGTCCGGAGAGAGCTCTAAAATTGTATCTGTCAAAGCTACACCCCAAGCAGACCGCCATGTTCCATTGTCCACTCACTGTCATCCATCACAGCGCTCCTATCTGGTATTATAAAGCGGCTTTGGGATTTAAAAAATGGGAGAAATGATGTAGGATATCAGTATAAGTTGCTAATTTATCGATGGTTTACACAAACCACTGTTTGCGGGCAACCGCTGCCATTATTCTAGCGGGTCAAAATGTAAGCATACACCTGAAAATTACCGAGGACGAGGAGTCCGTAAAACACTACGTAACCGGCGCAACAACGGATCAACGCATGAGTTTGTCAGGCTCACTTCTCTCGGCCACGACTGGAAGAAATCGAGGTCACCTTGTGAAATACGCTTCCCTGAGAAAAATAATAGCACCGATGTCGCTGAGAGTACCCAGACTACTCCAAGTGCAACGGGCCATCAAGTCCAAGGTATTCCCGCGTTGTTTCAGTATTACACAATCAATGTCAATACAATTCAAGTGGTGAACAATTCAAATTCAAGCAAGATTTAACACTGGTATCAATTCAACTGACTAAAAATCGAAGTATCGAATTTAAAACTGTTCAACTCCGGGACCCAACTAACTTGAACACAAGTTGATCAGAACGGTCGTTTTTCGTGGTGGCTTGGCAGTGTCTATTGATAAAGCCTTTCAAACAACGGCATTTTACGCCGCGGCTACCCCTCTCACTAAAGTTTTTGCTAAGGGAGCCGTCATTATTTATGGCCTGGGGGTCGGAGGAATATGAGGGGGGTCACTCAAAAAATCGAAAGCTACAAGGGTGGGGGTGCTCAAAAGTGGAGAACAAGAAGGGGGGCTACTCAATTTTGTTGATATGTACTGAAGCATTTAGTGAAGTTATGAATTAATACAACAATAATAGTAAAGAACAGCAATGTGTATGCTTGACATACGTATGTTCATACGTATGTATGTATGTATGTATGTATGTATATATATATATATATATATATATATATATATATATATATATATATAATATATATATATATATATATATATATATATATATATATATATATATATATATATATATATATATATATATCATAATACAGGTGGTTTCAAGTGGAAACTAAAATCTCTTTACACTATGTGTTTCACGTTATTGTGATCTTCAGACGAGAATGATCAGCTATTCGACTTGGAAAGCCTTATGTTAGAGGCTAGTACTGAGTACATTTTTCAGTATTTCCTGATTAAAGATTGATATACTTGCCTGATCATTCATGAGAAACGTCTGCTTTCTATATTCTACATTGTATAGGTTACCTATAGGGGAAAATGTGTAAAGCAAGCCAATTCTGATTCTATAAAGTTTAAAACCAGTGGAATGCCTTGACAACAAACCCATCTTTTATTGCAGGAAAATAATAATAAATAATAAATGTGAATAAATGTATGTCTGTCGCTGTTTTTTCGTTTTCAAAAAATGTTATCTTCATTGAAATCAGTGAATTGGAATATAAGTTTTGGAATACTGTCTCAGATTTCTGTTCCTTTGAGTTTTTATACGAAAAAAAATGAAAAAAATACTCGCCAAATGCCACCAAATAACACCAATTTAATCTCTATTGTTCAAAAGCTCCAACGGCAGCAGGGGGGACACCCCCTCCTGACCTCTCCCCGCTTTCGCACCACATCTTCGCCCTCTTTTTAAAAAATCCTACGGGGAACACTGCATGTCACCAGAGCACTGGATACAGACATGTACATCAGCCCCTGTCACTGCAATGGCCCGGAACCTCTTTCCGACACAGACCTGTACCACAGGGTTTAATCATGGTCTGTACAGGGCCTGTCTCAGCAGCAATCCATTTTACTGTATAGATATTTAACTTTCCCATTTTTTTTGGGGGGGGGTCACTCAACATTTCTGTAGCAGAGAGGGGGGTTACTCAAACACGTCATGGTTGGCAGGGGGTTACTCGAAATTTTGGAGTTTCTAAAGCAATTCCTCGGACCACCCCAGGCCGTAAATAATGATGGCTTCCTAATAACCCTGTTTGTCAGAATTTCATAGACTTTATATCTTGTACCATTTCTGAACGAATCAAAACTTGAGTGATATCTGTTGTAGGGTTGTCGGGTCTGACCCCATATTAGATTATGCCCATCACAATAGACCTCAAAAAGCCTCGGATGTTCATTGACATGAGGTACCTAAACCTATGGATCTTGAAAAACACGCTTAAATGAGACAGAAAGTTGGTCAAAGTGTCACGATACACAAACCGTCACCAGTATCATTTCAAATCAGACAAAAAGAGTGAGTATGATCATGTTCTTATCAGGAAGGGGGACAGCACATATTTTGGTTTTCAGTGGGCTGAATACTACACTCTGCCGTTCGGATAGAAGTCTTCGGCATTTATTTATCATACATTAGTCTGTACAATTAATAGCTATGCACGTTTGCTTTGTGTGGCATTTTTGCAATATATCGATGACGAGCATTAAACGTTACCCAAAAGCGACAACTGGACCAGTTTAAAACTCGTAGAAGCGGCTGTATACATCTGACTCAATTTATGTAGGCCAATAGATGTAGGCTATTTCATAGCTCTAAAGAAAAAAGTATACTTTCGCCAGTAAAATTCTTCGCGCTTCTTGGCATGACTGTAGATTCCCGTTCTTATAGGCCATTATCATCCCGGATACCAAAAAAATTAAAAAGTTACAAAAAATAATGGGCAAATGCCTCTTTCAGTGCTCAAACTTCCGCTCAAAAGAACTTGATTCCAGTTAAATGCCCTCTGTGACACCATGGAGGTAGCTACTACCTCCATGGTGACACGAACTCATTCAGTGTTTGGAAATAATCGAAAGTGATGGAACTTTTAAAGGGCTTGATGGAACACTTACTATACTGCAAATTATACTTATGTTTGTTCATGTACCGGTACATTTGGAGTGGTATTGCAACCGAAATCGGAAAATGTTGTCTCCTTGGCTGGTATTGGGATGACGAAAGGAGGGAATGTCTGGTCGCTGATAAAGAAATTGAAGCTCTTTTCCGGGCACCGTTGACCCAAAAGTTGCGGACTCTCGGCTCAACGTTTTCTCAATCTCGTCAACCCTCGTGCATGTGTCATAATCTTCCAAATTGGCGCAGGCAGAGTCACTCACTGATGTGGCTGGGCCGTTCGGCCTAGCCACGGTTCCGTATTCAATAAATAAGTTCCAGTTATACATCAACACTCGCCGTCAGTTCCAGCTTCTTTCCTTTACGTTATGACACATGCGTGGAACTCTTATTACCCGGGCTCTAAATCTGTACGTTTGGATGAATTACTTAAGAAAACATTTTACTTCTATATGGTAAATAACATCCAGCTGACAATAGCTTATGTCAGCTCGTGCCAAAACTTAGCATACAAAGCCTCCCTACAACTCGATATGACCGACACGAAGCTGTCAGATCAATCATGGGATATAGTAGAAACAGAATTTAAGCTTAAATGGTCCCCAGTCTATCGCGATGGCCACGTCATCGAACGCCAGACGAGTATTTTACATCTCCTTTCCGTCAGTCGGACAGTACTGGGCTAAAGTTTCTTTCATCATCAATTCCGACCAGGTGACAGGTGTATCCGCTTTTTAACCTCACGCATGCTCTCATCCGATATGTTGGACAACAGACATTGTATCACCGTTATCGCACCTATTAAGGGACTGGACATAAATTTCAGGGGGGGGTGGTGTTTTTCGAAACACCGCTGCATCAAAAATAGTGACCCTTCAAAAGTTCATGCACAAAAATTAGTGACCCTCCCTCTTATCCTTGCATGAAAATAAGTGACCCTCCCCTGTTACTCAATACCCCCCCAACAAACCCGCAATGCGTTCAAGACCTCCTTCTGACTTGCTATACTTTTGATGTCCCCTTCCAAAAAGAAGGGCAAAATGCGGCCGATATAACGCTTTGTCCAAAAAATATCAAATCATATGTGTGTGATAATTCATGTAAATGTACTTTGCTTGAAGTGGCAGGTAAAAAGTGCATGCATGTACAAAAAATGTAATTTTTAGATTTCATCGACAATGTCGATTCACTATGCATGGCAGCCTATGATTACTCCTATATGGTAAAATCTTTTCCCGGTGCACGATTGTAATCTCGTATCTTATTTTGCCCCGTTCTCGCGCTATAGGTCGAAGAACGGCGTAATTTTGGGCTCCAGGCTTTCTACGATTTCAGGAATATGGTGGTATACAAATTGTGTAACAAAAATCTCGAAATTTGACTATAAATGCGATTCTTTAAACTCCCGTTTCAGTCTCGCGAGAGAGATGAAAGTATTTTTATTCCATCAGTTGTCGGCACCCCCGTTGGAGGTTCTGGTAGTAAATGGATAATTAAAGCGATTTTTGTTAAACGAAATTGGAGTCGGTAACCCCTAATTTGTATGTCATTAAATTTAGGATATTTTCATGCGGTAATTTCTTCGATTTCGGCAGAAATTGGACTTTTCTGTATTTTTTACTCGGTCGGTCAAGCGCGTGAGTGACGCTCTTCCATATACTGCCTGACACCATTTTCGAACGCCATTGATACGTGACCCCCTTCGCTTACCCTATGTAGTTCTGTGCTTTTATGGTGCAGAAGGAAAACAAATAAATGGCTTAGAATTGGCACATCTTGATTGATTTAACCTCTAAGGTATATTGCAAATTTGTATGTTTATCAATATTTTGCCGTGTGAATGAAGAATAACCTGCGCCTAACGACGAAAAGTATAAAATTCGACATGTTACGAGTGTATCGGTGTGCACCCCCCTGGCATGGTATAACCATAGGAGTCATCGAACTCTCAACAGAGTTTACGCGCGGAAAATTGGCAGACAGACAAGCGGGAAGTTTTCGTATTCTGCGCGCCAAACATCACAAGTTTACGTGACCCAGTGACCTGCTGAGGTCAGGTGTTCAGCGGGGCAGCGGAGCTAGCTAGGGCCGCGGTGGGGCGGGGATACATATGCAGTTCTACTACCGTCGCGTGTCGGCTTTCTGAAGTTATAAAATTCTGACACAAGATGACAAAATGCATTATTATCCAATGACGATTATATCCTTGCATTTTTCACAAATATTTTCTAACTCTTGCTGACTGGTCATGTACAGTACTCGTGCAATTACCGTGTACCGTAGGATGTAATGTACGCGTTTCTGGTAGTGAAGTGAGCTGATATCGATCACAGGTGCAGGTGGTGCGTAGAGCGTCACGGTTGCTTGGATCAGTCCTGGTTATGTCCATAGAGAGGATATTACGATTGACCAATCAGCGAACCTGCCGTCGCAACGTCATGAATAATTAACCATGCAATCCTTGGCGCGCAGATTGTAAGGGACGGACCATTAGATCTTGGGAGGGGGGTGGTCAAAAACAGAAAAAAAAATTTTCAGAGCAAAAAGTTAGGAAAAAAAAAATCTTCAAACTAATTTGCAAAATAAAAAAAAATAAATCAGAAGACAAAGGCGTAAAAAAAAAAAATCTGCAAAAGTCTTTAAAATTTTGAATTTTTTTTAGATTTTACCGACAGAAAGCAACTTTCTGTATTTTTTAGTACATCC
>LD346257.1:0-13809 GCA_001465055.1 Ptychodera flava
TAAGGGCAGTGACCTTGAGAATGTTCTAGACTAATTGAACTCAGGTTATGATGAGTGTGGGGTAAATGACCTACATAACAACGTTACAATATATTGTCATACATTAATAGTAAAAGATACATGTGCTAACCCTTATATTCTATCACAGGTTGCAGTCCCAGTGTTGCACATCAATCCTGGCTTGTTTTAAAAGTTTTTCACCATGATGGAAGCTAGCTGTGCAGTACTGGATATCAAGATCATCACGAATCTGGAGAGAGATGATGACATTGATGAACCCGTGCTGAAGCCTGCTGGATTTGACACATATGTGGCCATGTTGAAACAAGTCGAGACATTAAAGTGTGAAGCGAAAGAACTCCAAGAAGAAGCTAAGACCTTGGCTGATAGTGTTGAAAAGGCTCTCCTTGCTGATGATGACTGTGACGATGATGGTGATGATGACGACAACGGTGAAGATGATGGCAGACCGCCACTAATGACCTTTGGCAAAGTTAAAAAGCCCAGGAGAAAGTGCAGGAACTCAGTGAAGAAGCTGACAGGAAGGTTAGTATTTATGAATAGAAGACCACACTACATTAACAAAATAAAAATACATGATTTTGTGCTAATTTTGACATCTTGTGAGACACAATTAATTTCAGTGGCAGTGAGTTGCTAGCCAAGTCAAACTTTTTATCAAACTGGAATAGTTGCCATGTTAAATAAACATGTAATGTTTGTTTAGCATGGTGTTAAATTTCCTGTATCATGTGAGAACACCCACAGATAACCTATCCAGCAACCTGAGATCTCAGAGGGTCTCCTTCATCTTTGAAAATGGCATATTGATACCAGAAGTAAGATCATTTTTGTGATGATAAGCAATAACATTGTAAATCTCAAGTGCACAGTCATGTCTATGCTGCATTTTCAGAATTTGGCTTGTGCACATTTGAAGTGCAGTCAATACTTTCCAGACAACATAGTGTTTATCTTTGTTTTCTTAGATATCTGAAGCTACAGACGTAAAAGCGAAACTGCCAAAACATTGTGGTTTTGTAGTCTGCGGTATTGACCAAGCTCTGCAGTCATTTGGTGTTGGACGTCATTCTTACCACGGGCAGGCATTCATCGGCAATCATGTGAACAAGTGCTGTGAAGTATGTGTTTTAAAACTGTAAACTGTTTTGTTGCTAAAGTCATTAAAAGGTTCAGTATTCTGCTTGTCATGATTTTCAAGCTTTCAGTGTCAGATTTATTGTGTGTTATATATATACTACAGAAGATGTATTTCGTCTACATTATTTTGACCTACTTTCAGTGAAACAACTCTGTTTGCTTCTTTGAAAGAAAGTTATCATATCCTTTTTTTATTTTTTGTGTTTCAGGAAGAAAACATTCAAACGTTGTGCAAGAGCGTCATCAGGACCACAGCAAGAATATGCCCATAGCTGAATGAACAGGCTGCACACATTTGTGGTCTGTATAAGCCAATATTTTCAAAATTTGCAGCCTGCCATAATCTTTAGAGTACAAGCAATAGAATGTCAGATGAATATATTAGTATTCTCAGTTCAAACATATCACATTTAATGGCATATTACAGAGAACACTTTCCTAATGAAAGTGTACCCCCCAAAATGCATATGTTAGAAGATCATGTCATCCCTCGGATTGAAAACACAGGGTTTGGCTTTGGTTTCCTCACAGAACTGTGTAGAGAGTATCCATCATGAGATTAGGAAGGGAATGGACCGGTATAGTAAAGTACCTGGCCATAATGGTTTAAAGAAATTAGAACTTATGGTAAGGGAGCATTATGTGATGACCAATCCCAGTCATGTGAAAGTGCCAAAACACAAAGGGGTTCATACATAACCAAGTAAGCAACGTGAAATAATGATGGCCATAGTGATAAAAGTAAAGATAAATCATGATAAAATAAACATGTAAAGAACAAATTCATTAAGTCAATAACAAACCAATATGTAAATAAAAACATTGAAATCTTGTTCTTTCTGTGAATCATATTTTTACTAAATTGATGCTTGTATTTTTAGTCCCAACAGATACCGTCCGGGGGGACTTATAGGTTTGGTCATGTCCGTGCGTGTGTCAGTGTGTGCGTTTGTCCGTCCATGCATCCGTCCGTTCACGCAGATATCTCAGAGATACATGGAGCGATTTCATTCAAACTTGGTACAAGGATTATTTGATATGTCATACATATGCACGTTGATTTGTTATGTGATATGATCCAATATGGCCGCCATGCGGCCATTTTATTACAATTTTTTTATGTATAGAGCCATAACTCCGACATGTTTCAACCGATTTTATTGAAAGTTGGTACAAGGACATTGACCTTCATCATACATATGCACATCAGTTTGTTTCACAACATTATCCAATATGGCTGCCATGCAGCAATCTTATTACAATTTTGTCATGTACGGAGCCATAACTCAGGCATATCTCAACCGATTTTATTCAAAGTCGGTACAAGGACATTGACCTATGTCATACATATGCATGTCAATTTGTTTCACGATATGATCCAATATGACCACATGGCGGCCATTTTGTTATGGGTTTTTTTCATGTCGAAAGCCATAACTCTGGCAAGTCTCAACTGATTTTATTCAAAGTTGGTACATGGACATTGACTTATGTCATACATATGCATATAGATTTTTTAGACAGGAAGATTAAATATGGCTGCATGGCGGCCATTTTGTTACGATCTTTTCATGTACAGAGCCATAACTCAGACATCTTTCCACCAGTATCATTCAAAGTTGGTATAAGGACATTGACCTATGTCATACATATGCACATCGATTTGTTGAACGGCATGTAGCAGTATCATGTCAATTACCTAAGTTTCATAATTAGACTGATATGTCGAGAAATACTGCATCAGATTTCATGAAACTTGGTACAGATGTTAAGCTTACATTGCTTTAACAATGAAAAAGGCATTTATCAGTGTCATTTTACTTAATTTGTAATTGCTTATTTAATGAACTTTCCCAATTAGAGTTATATATCCACAAATACTGCGTCAAATTTGATGAAACTCGGTACAGATGTTGATCTTATAGTTTGTAAATACTGCATCAAACTTTATGAAATATGGTACCGGTGATAATCTATTAGTGTTAGGATAGTATGCAAAAATGTTCGGCAACATCCTGTTGATTCATTACTAATTGACTCATTTAATGACCTTTTGTAATTAGGATGGCGGCCTACATTGGTTTTCTGTTTTCACCACCGTGGAACTCATTCTTGGCCATTTAGCGCCATCTGTATCACAGTATTTTTATCATAGACCTAATAAATGAAGAGGACTCTATCCTCTCTTAGGACTTGTAATTAAAGTACCAATGAACAAGTGGGGACTGTGTCATCAACGACTTGTTCAATTTAAAATTGATGCTTGAAAAGTCATCTTTATGGTGAGTCCAGTATATGTAATGATGAATTAAATGTAAACTTACCATTTTAGGATGTTTTCACATGTTCAAATGAAACTTCCTTCAGTTTTATCTTACATGAAATATCATTGGAAAAGTTAAGGTTTTAGCATGAAAATAAGAATGAAATACTTCTAAATGCTTTCATTATGATTTAGTATATATACTAACAAGTACAGATGTAAATAACCTTGTTTTGCTTATCTATTTACAGAATACAACGACCCTGGAAGTTGCAAGGTGTCCATTTGATTTCAAGTATTTCTCATTTTTTAATTTTGTTTGTATTTTTCAGATTGTATTTAAAATAAAGGTATTTGATCATTTCAATTTGTATTTTTTCAGTTTCTGTGTACCTTTCCTTTTTGTTTCGTATATTTTTTGTTTAGCTCTTTATTTGTCCCTTTTTTAAAATGCAACTTTGTGGGATATTACTTTCGATATTCAGAGAGTTTGTAAAAGATGTTTGCCCGAAACTTTGTTACCGGTACATGTAATTTATTTGAGTCTTGTCACTTCAAGAAATAAAAAAAAAATGTTTTATTCTATATGCACGTGCCTGTTTTGATCATTTATGTTATGGTTTGAAGTAATTTTTAATAACATTACAGTTAATTTGCCATTGTGCTGTTAAAACAATCACCGTACAATACAAATAAGGCAATAATACATTGATTTCTGCCTATATGATGAAAAAGGTGCCTCTCTAATTTTTGCTGTTTGTGGCGCTGTTCTGTGGCTTCCGATTGAATGTGTATCCATAAGGTTCGCACACAAGTTAAAAGTCTGGGCCTGCTGGGTATCGCTTTGAACTGCTTAGTGTCACTTTTCCGACAAGCATTTAATTACTCCTTGGCCTAATGATATCCCTCTCTCCGTACAGTATTATGTATAATTCTGCACTGCACGTACAACAATTAGAAGTCACCCCTTTTGACAAAATTAAAATAAACAACACCTCTTTTTCAGAATTCCCAGAGCTTCAATGAACTAGTGTTATTACATTTCTATATAATACGTATAGCCCATAAACTTGTAATAGTAATAATAATAATAATAATAATAATAATAATAATAATAAATATAGTTGCAAGAAGTGATGCCGGGCCCAGAAAGAGTGTAAGAGACGTCAACCATCTTCCGAGAGGTCAAAAGTCATCTTGGTCACTTGTCGTTTTTGCAAAGACAAATTGTTCCAATTCTCGCCCTTGTAAACTGAAAATTAGACCAATAACTTTATTAACTTGCTAAAAATTTGATATATGCATATTTAAGGATGTAGCGTTGTAAAGCCACATGTCCAACAAAATATGAAGGGTATAGTATTAGTGGTCACTGAATGATAGGCCTTGTGTGAAACCGAGGTCAAAGGTCATCCTGGTCAAGTGAAATTTTGGCTCAATAATTTGCTTGCATACTTTTCTCTTTGTACCAAAAATCAGACCTTTAGCAGTACTTGGAAGTGCAGAATTACATATGTGCATAATGCATAAGGTATATGATGTGGCATCATAAGGTAGCCTACCAAACCTAATATGAAAGGTATAACACTTGTTATTACTGATTAATAGACTAATTTGGTAAATCAATTTCATATGTCTACCTGGTCATATGACATTTTTTTTCAAAAAACTTTCCTTCAATACCTGTATGTATGTACCAAAAATCAGACCTGTTGCTCTTTTGGCTTAGAATTTGATATTCACATATTTATTAATGCACAGGATGTGACACCATAAGGTCAACCATCCTACCAAATATGGAGTGTTTAGCTCTTGTAGTTACCGAATTATAAGCAGATAAGTATATATTTTAGGTCAAAGGTTATTGAGGTCAGGTGACATTTTGTCAAAATATTTTGGTCACATAGTTATCCCTGTTTATAGAAAATCAGACCTCTAACTCTTGTTGTCTAGCCCAAATTTAGATATGTCCATAATAAATGAGGCACTTTAAGTACTACTATAAGGTAAATGATCAATCCAAATATGAATGCTTTCGCCCCAGTGGTTACCTATTTATAGGCATATCAGTATATTTGAGGTCAAAGTTATCAAGGTCATATGACATTTTGTCAAAATCATTTGCTCAGTTAGTATACTTGTGGACCAAAAATTGGACCTCTGGTTGTATTGTCTAGCCCAGATTTAGATATTTGAATAATAATTGATGGCGAGGATTCGCTGGTCACATGATATTTTGTCAACAACAAAAAAATTAATTCCGATACTTGTCCCTGAGTATCAAAACTCTGACTTCTAGCTCTATTTGGAAGCCTAGAATTAGGTATGTGTATAACTAATGAGGTGCAGGACGATGCAATGTGAAAGGTCAGGGTCATCTAAAAGTTTTTGCTTGCCTTTTGGTCCCAAACTTGTCATTTTTCAATAGACACAAGCCATCTCAGAATCTTGCAAAGGCCAGAATAAGCATAGCCAATCCTTAGCTGTAGAAATGTAGGACAGATCGCAGGTCATGGAAAACATATAAAATTAAAAATCTTCTTCCTAAAATCGCCAAGGCTTACAACTTTGAACATTGAGGAGAAAATGTACGTACACTCAAACAGTCTGAGAAATGTACTTTTCAGAAACGCAATAGAAATTTCGAAATTAATCCGGAACCTGTTTAATGTGGTCTAGAAAGCCTCTGCATAGAATTAAGATTGATCAATTTATTTGCAAATGATGTGAATTTTGATTGTAAACCAAATTGATGACAGGTTATGTGATCCATTGTTATGATCATGTCATAAAAATGTTACTGATACTGCCTTTTACCCACGTGCCAAATTGTATGCAATTTGGTGCAATTTGGTGCAACTATATTCCAATAGTTGCTGAAAAACATCAAAGGAGCTCAAAGGTCATTGAAGGTCACCAAAATTATTGGAAAAAATTTTGGTCCCATACTTACCACTATCAAGAAGGAACAAGACCTGTAGCCCCTTTAGTTGCTGTGATATACTGATTTTGCATATTAAATGAGATACGCAAAAATCACTCAAACATCTTCTTCTCAAAAAACCAGCAGGGTTTATGACCTTTAAATTCGGAATGTAGCATCTGGGTAATATGGGCTAAAATGTTTCTCAACAGAATTTTTATTTGTCAAGTTTTTAGAAAAATTAGGTGGAATATGAAATTTTGATACAAGATGGCGGCAAGATCGCGTGACCAATCGAAATATAAAGGGTCACGTGCACTAGTATCAGTATGCCTGATAAGCACTGCAAGTTTGAAAGACTTCGCGCAGTTCGGGAAGTCTAGCAAAGAATATAAGAAGAAGAGGAAGTTGAAGAAGAAGAAAATGTATACGGAAGAAGAAGAGGAAGTTGAAGAAGAAGAAATGTATACAATAGGGCCAAGCCCCATATGAAATGACATGTGTGTCTAGAGTTTTCTTGTCTGTTCAAACAGTATTGCCAGCAAATAATTGTAGACTGTTTTATCATCATTACTTGTAGTGAATAAATTGTGGTCGAGTGCATCAATCTTTCACTTCTCAACAGATTTCTGGATGTCATGAGTTGTGAGTTTCAACCCGATTGGTTGATAACTCAGCTGGTGGACAGAATTGTTCCCGCGGCTGTATGTCGCCCAATTTAAGTGATGTATTCATTGTCTCAATGAAGTAAGTGTGCGATGTGTGATAGTGAGTGTATGAGCGTGAGTATGTCTGAATTTGTCGCAGTAAGAAAAATATAACTCATGTATGTTTTGAGTTCAAACCCGATTGAATGCACCGTGTACATTCCATAGAAGAGTAAATATATATATATATATATATATATATATATATATATATATATATATATATATATATATATATATATATATTTTATTGGAACACAAGTACATAAAGTTTAAAAACATTCTGAGAAAATCTTGCGCCTAAAGTTGATGTGTCGAATTATATCAAAAGATAAAGCTGCTGCGATGACATGATTTTCACTTTCCATCAAACGAACGTAAAAATTGGAACGGGCCATCCGTTGTTTATTTGAAATGCCTAGATGCAATGACTGACAAAAGTTTCTAAAATACTCAATCGGTGTCTAATACCCAACAATATTTTCAAAGCGTTATTATATGAAACTTTGACATCATTGATACATTTCACAATGTAAATACTCCAAAGATGGGAGCAATACAGAGCAGAACAATATGCCTTAAAAAGACATATTTTAACTGAAGAAGAACATTTATAGAAAGTCCTAATCAAAGAGTTGGCACTTGCATAGAAACTCCTCATCTGTCGCTTAATATCATCAACATCATCTCCTAGATTATTTAACATAACCCCAAGGTACAAATGTTTGTTTACAAAAGTAAGTACTGAGCCATTTAAATACACATGAGGGATGTGAGTGATTCTTCATTGCTTTGGCATAACAAATATGCACTTTGACTTATTTGCATTAAAGACAATATCATGTGAAGATGCATAATTACTACAAGTGTTTTTAGTCTATCCAGACCTTTAATAGAAGGACAAATAAGGATTATGTCGTCAGCGTACATCAAATGGTTTAGACAATGTTCTGCTATGTGACAACCTATTTTAGTTTTACATAGCAAGTTATCCATTTATATATTAAATAAACGAGGGGATAATACACCTCCTTGCTTAACACCATTGTCAACATGAAAGGCTTCAGAGATGACTGACACCCATTTGACACGAAATTTTTGGTTTCGGTACCAAAATATTAAGATTCTAACAATATACAGAGGAACATTCCTGTCAAGTAATTTACGGAACAGAGTCCAATGATTGACTCTCTCAAACGCCTTTGTGGCATCTAAAAAGCACACGAAAACTGGACTGTCATGACGTTTGTAAAAGTCTATGGACTCTTTCAGAAGAAAACACACATGTCTGTAGAGGGTGGGTCTTAAAACCAAATTGATGATCACTGGTATCAAGATATGTTTCACATCTGTGAAGTAACAAAAATTCATAAAACTTTGAAATTGCAGTAGCAAGAGCAATTGGGCGATAATTGCCAGTAAGTGTAATATCACCAGTTTTATCCTTGACAATGGGAATTAAGATTGTCTCTAACATGCGAGATGGCAAATAAACATGAATATGAACACATGAAAATAAAGTAGATGGCACAGGTGAAAACGTCTGTCAGCATTTTTCAAATGCTCAGCAGAAATACCATCGGGCCCTACTGCTTTTACACAAGCTTGATAACTGACACACGTAACAATCTCGTCTGTCCTAACAATCATGTCATTGTTAATATCAATTCCTGAGATACTATTCATAACATAGGATTCACTACCTTTGTCGGTGACAGATGACATTAGGCCCTCAAAACGGTCGCGACACATTTTAGCGATATTATTGTGGCCAAAACATCCACCAACAGATGAAGACAGAGGAGCAGATTTCTTATTACTAGTTACACCTCTCCAAAACTACTTTTTATTTCCACTTCAAAGGTGCTAAGCAAGGGCATCAGCCCGCATTTGCGCATCATTCCTTTTACAAAACCTCCAAAAGTACTTAAATTCAGAACGTGTTTTTTTCATAAGATCAAAAAGTGGCCCTTGACGAAGGCTACCATTTTCTCTCCACAGAATAAAAGCATCTCGAGCGAGAGAATGATGTTCATTTACACAATAATTCCAACCAGAAACAGACTTATGGGAATTATGCTTCACAGATGGAGAAATGCTTTGTGAGACTGCTAACGCTAATGCATTTACAATGTCATTGTACAATTCATCAATACTGATCTAGTGTGAAGGAATTCTACAAGAAGGATCACGACAAACAAAAGCCTCTGCATCAAGACTGATGCCGCTTAAAGTATGTTCAGTACAACTATATGATAATTACATACAGTGGCGTCATCTAAACATGACCAATCAATTTTATCAAATGTTGGGTCATTTTGCATAAACATAGTATTTTTGAAGTTCCACAAGATTACATACTATATTTAGAGGGAAGTGAACAGACCCTATGAAATCATTAAAAAATATGCACATCCTTAATACATCTATGCGCAGCAGATGTAGATACACAATGACGTGGAATGATGAGCTTCACTGTAGTAAGTGAAGTTCTGAGGATTTTGTGTACCAAGAAAACTAACATCAGAGCACACAATCATTTTCCTTACAGAAAGTGGACATTTCCTGTAAAAAAGTTTGAATCACTATTGAAATCAGCGTTCCAGTCTCCAATTACCACAACGCTATTGGTTATTGCATCATCGATGCAAGTACGAGTTTTCTGTAAATAAGAGACATACTCATGATAATTGTCGTTATTTTGAGTAGGCATAGAGACATTGATCAAGGTGAGAACACCGCTAGAATGGCTAAATTTCAAGACCTAATTTCAAGACATATAAAAACTCTTGCATGGAATATATGATGAAATTCTACCTTCGGTAAACACCATGATAACATAAATATATAAATTATATATATATATATATATATATATATATATATATATATATATATATCTGTGAGCTGTATATAATTGCGTATGCGTACGTCATTTCATCGTCACTTGCGATCATGGGTGACGGAATTAAATGTCCTCTTATGAAATGGGAGAGTGGCGACGACCAAACTGCTCTACTAGATTACCGCACAAGGCTGAATCGTTTGTTTGACATAAAGAACGTATCCAAAGAAGACCAACACGACTACATTATCTTCCAAGCAGGGGAAAAGGGCGAACAACTATCCAAAACATGGACATTATTTGACGGGCAACGGAAAACGGCTGATAACGTGTGGGATAGCTTAAAACAGTGAGTTGGTTTTGCTGATCATTTTAGAGTACACAGACTGAACTTAACTGCATACAAACAGAAAGATGGAGAAAGTATTTATGAATACTGTACACGTTGCAGAGCACTGGCATTGAAGTGTAAATATAAAGATATGGATGATCGTTTGATTGACCAGTTAATTATGGGTACACGGGTGAATGACTCCCGCAAAGAGTTGCTAAGTGAGGGTGAAAACCTGACGATTGATGACGCATTAAAAAAAGTGTAGGGCCCAAGAAGCAACACATGCACACATGAAAGCATTTCCAAGTGCAGGTACATCGATTACCAAGGTAGATGCTATTCACAAGAAACGTGATACGAAGAAGACCAAGGGTGTAACTAATTGCAAGTGTTGTGCAAAGGACCACCCATATGGACAATGTCCAGCATTTCATAGCAAATGTGGTATTTGTGGTAAAACAGGACACTGGAAAAACCGATGTAAGTCACTGAATGCTCAACCGAAGCCGACAAGCCTCGTCAAGAAGCAATTTGTGTCTAAACGACAGACAAGAAGCAGTGCTAAAGTCATGAAGGGTGGAAATAGTAATCAAGATGACAGCAACAGGAAAGCTGTACATGCACTAGAGGTGGATTCTGATGATGACAATGAACAGTTATCTTTCGACGCTATTAATAGACAAAACGGTGCTGAGAGTGATATCATTGTTGATGTTGACGCACAGATTCCTGGCTACAGCAAGATAGCCAAGATGAAATGTAAAGTGGACACTGGAGCACAGGGAAATGTGTTACCCGTGAGAACATTCAAGAACATGTTTCCATCGCTGGTCAGTCCTACAGGACTAGACTAATTCATGGAAACATTCTACAAAAACGCCAACATGTAAAGTTGTATGCCTTCAATGGAACAGAAATTACTCAACATGGTTCTGTTAATCTGAGATTACAATATGATAGCAGAACAAAGCAGTGGTATCAGGTAGAATTCTTTGTTGCTGATACACCAGGATTGATAATTCTGGGGAAACACCAGGTCAACTGTTGAATATAATCACAGTTAACACCGTTGCAGCAATGACACTACGTGTTGCAAACTCAGATGCACCAAAGCCGATTGACAACACATCAACGCTGGTGGACATGTACCCTGATCGCTTTACAGGTATTGGTAAATTCCCACGGAAATATCATATTGATATAAAGCCAGACGCGACACCGATGGTAAGCCCTCCAAGAAAATATCTTATCCACCAGAAGGATGAAATTCAGGATGAACTTTACAAAATGACAAAAATGGGTGTCATTGAACCCATACCAGAAAACGAGAGCACTGAATGGTTGAACTCACTTGCTTTCAGTAGAAAGGAGTCAGGAGGGTTACGTGTATGTCTTGACCCACGAAACTTGAATACTGCAATCAAGCGGACATATCACAGAGCGCCAACAGTCGTGGAGATTTATACTCATAAACTCGCTGGCGCCAAAGTCTTCAGCGAATTGGACGCCCGACATGGGTACTGGAGCATTGAACTGGATGATGAGTCTGCAGCCCTGACATCATTCAGTACGCCAAGCAAGCGATATAGATTCCGTCGCTTACCATTTGGCCTCAAGGTCTCACAAGATGTATTCCAAGAGAAAATGGATGTGATATTGGCTGGCTGCAAGGGTACTTTGAATATTACTGATGACATTATCGTCTACGGGGACAACGACGCCAACCATGACGACAACCTACACCAGCTCATGATACATGCCCGTCAGCACGGGCTAGTATTCAACCGGGGAAAGTGTAAAATCAAGACTAATGAGGTTGCATTCAATGGTATGGTCTACACCGCTGAGGGAGTACGCCCAGATGAGAAGAAGATGAAGGAGATTGTCGACTTGCTAAGCCCTACTAATGTCAGGGAGCTACAACAGTTTCTTGGCATGGTACAGTATTTGGCACCTTTCATCCCAAACCTATCAGGTAGAACCTCATCGTTACGCGAATTGATCAAGAAAGATACTTCTTGGATCTGGACGGCAACTCATGAGAATGTCTTTCAAAAGATCAAGAAACTGATATGTAATGCTGTTACACTCAACTACTTTGACCCCCAGCGAGAGACAAAAATACAGGTGGATGCCAGTAAAAAGGAGCTGGGTGCAGTATTAATCCAAGTCAACCCCAATGGACATGAAGATGTGATTGCATTTGGATCGAAAGCCCTTACACCTACAGAGGAACGGTATGCAAATATAGAGAGAGAAATGCTCGCAGTAGTGTTTGGAGCTGAACGCTTTCACACATACGTCTATGGGTCCAAGTTTGTTGTGGAATCGGACCATAAACCCCTTGAGGCTATAAAGCTCAAGAATCTGAGCCAAGCTCCACCACGCTTACAAAGGATGTTACAACGGATACAGCAGTACGATATGGAGATTAAATACAGACCTGGCAGAGAACTATTGGCCGATGCATTATTTTGCCTGAATCCAAAACCTGCCACAACGCTGAAGTTTGAGAAAACCATTCACAGTGTAAGAAGGTCTGATATGAAAATGTATCAATTGCGCTACCACACAGACAATGATTCGGAACTTTGTATGTTGAAGAATATCATGAGGGAAAATGCCAAGAGGATTTGACCGGTTAAGAAGGGCTTGACTACGCAGTTTCTGCGTAGTGAAGCATCATTACTATTCATGGTGACCCCTGGCCAGCTGTCAATATGTTTGGGGGCTTTTGTCTTTTGGCCTGCTTTGCATATGCGTCATTAGACACGACCTGCCAATCACCCAGGTAGTCAATGAAACTATTAATTGACTGTTTACCGACCCAATTAACACTATCCAGCAGTATCAGTCATATTTGAATCACGTGGCCGGGTGGGCACAACGTAGGAACGCGTGTGTTTCTATGTGTACGTTTCACTTGTGGTGTTGTTTGTACCATCGTGCGTTTGAAGTCCTTGTTTCACCTACAGCATTACCTTCAAGGTGACAGGCTTACTACTAATGTTCAGTATCATTGCACCGAGTTCTGCCCACGGTGAAAACCACCTGTTTTGCCTACTAATTACTGCCCGTCGCTGCCCGTCCTGAATGTAGCCTATCTATAGCTACAGTAATCACATAAATCATTTATCAGTTTTGATATATACTCCTAAATTGTAAGTTTGATCAAAATCGAGACCACATTCAAGGGCTATGCAGACTGTCCATGTACGCACACACAATGACAAGAAGGCGGCAACCACCTACTCACCAAGCACATCGAATTGGCGAAAAGAAGCATAAAAAAGCTAGGCTCATCGCCAAAACAAACGCGCCAAGCGCTAACAAAAACCATACCAAGCGGCCCTTTTCAAATACTCCAAAAAAAGAAATACCAAGAAAACCCATAAAATGACAACAAAAATCGTACACATAACAAACAACTGAAACACAACTTTAAATACAAAATAAACAATCACCGTAATGTAACAGAAAACATGGCCGTGGAAATAAATCAGCTATTTCCAAAGAAAAGCCGACAACAACATGAAATTCAACAACAACCTATCATCGCTCAAACTATGAAACTCC
>LD346257.1:33987-65851 GCA_001465055.1 Ptychodera flava
CCCGGCCGTAAAAACTGAACGGTCCCTTAGGTTAACTTCGCTGCAGGCTAAGTTGCCACACACTACGTGGAGCCAGGAGCCAAGGCCGTAAATCGTTTCCCCAATACACGATGACAATCGTAAGGCAAGCCCACAACTGACACAAGTGCCAATATTTTCGGCTAGTACACTCAATCAACAATGCGACGGCCATTCTTCCATTCTCCGGTAGGTCTACTAGCGACACTATCATTTGGATTATAAATACTCGTCTTTCTCATTGTCCACTACCTCCTCTCATAATATAGCGAATCGGACTTCACACTTCTGACTTACGCTGTACAGGCTATGGTCATGTTGTATTTTTTTTTATCTCTTTGCTGAATTCTCGTACCTTCCAGCGTATTTTGAGGGCAGGCTGAACATTTTCTCGCGATTCGCGCGTGGTTACTATGGATACATTTCTGCGCGGAAATCGGCGCAGTACGCTTATTTTTTTCCGATCGTACATCCTTAACTGGCTTTCAGGACTAATGATACCATCGTTGTTCCCGTTCTGATTGTCTGATATTGAACTAGGAATGAATTAAACATTACAGTGACGACAGGGACCATACCGGATACCAGAAATCGACATCAGCATTTAGTGGTGACCGCGAACCCGAAATAAATGTCAACAAATCAAAACATTGAGACGACGAGACTTTTGCGGATTACGAAAATGTACAACACTTTCCAGAAATTTAACAGACATTAAAACTTGAGTAGGACACAGCCAAAGAGTTGAAGTGTTCTCATTTTGGTTTTGCAAACTTGCAAACTTAGAAAACTTTCACGAAAATGGCCGCCATGGTCTTCTATTAAATGATTTCAAACACCGCGTTTCTTACGATCAATTATGTCATTAAAGGTGTAGATAATGCACTACACGTCTTACATATATTACCTGCCCGTCGAAAGTCACTATTTATTTTCTATTTAATATTTATTTCACAGCTTATGCGTCGTCCATCGATTGGTCGGTCGCGACCTGTCTTGTGACAGCGGCCACTCTGATATTTGATATGACCCTATATCCAATTTGTTTTCATTTGTCACATACAGCATAGAACTACTGAATGACGACCATTTGTCGATGTCGGGACATAAAAAATACACTTCCTTTGAAATAGTCTCCAAATAACAAACATGTCTCTGGTAAAATTTCAGAATCGCCCTGTCTTTTAATTCGATATTTTTTTTCGGCGGTGTTAGTTTCCTATTAAATATGATCCAAGGATTTAAAGTCAATGTCATTTTTGTGCTCGAATTATATGGAATTTTACAGTAATATTAAGATCACGCACACATTGACTTCGCTCTGAATTCCCCTTATTTTGGCAATAAAGTGAACAACTGAAGTGCGTCAAGCGATGCACATGCACAATTTTCAGTCTTGAGTGGTCCGAAAAACATCACTGGCAATGAAATGGCTTTACATGTGTCATCGAAATCCGCGGTAATCATGATCGTTTGACACTCCCTTTGGACTAAGCTAACTAATGCTAACAACAAGTAAACCTCAATTTGTAATATTGCATTGATTTGGGTCACCAGGTCTTGATAGTTGACAATGTAAGCGTAATAGACCCAAACTCATGACTGGTGACATGGTGGGCGTTAATGACTGTTGGGTTGCTCACTGTTGTCTAAGCTGTGGGTTGTAGTTCACCTGGTTGGTTAGCCCACTGACAAAACGTGGTTAGCCGTGACACGGACAGTATACAGATCGAAGCTGCAGACTTGTCAAACACCTAAAGTCAATTAGCACTCTACACACAGACCATGTCTAGAGACAAATCAAAAGGTGATCTGAGGCTGACACAGTGTAAAACATATTATAGCAGTAGTGTACAAATTAGTACAGCAGAATGTGTATTTTCTTTTTAATATAGCCTTAAAACATCTCTGGTCAGCTTACCGCGTTTTACCTCCATGGTTCAATAATGCACATACACTCTATGCATCTTGGTTAAACGATTTCCCCGGACTACCAGTGAATCCCTGTGTAGCCGAAGAGATGTATTCTCCCCCTTTTTACGTGAAAAACTTTTTCGGTAGATGTTGAAACATGGTGAAAATGATTTGACAGAGTAAATAGACTGTGGCGTAATAGTGGTATGGTCCTTATAGTGTTATATGTATCATTCATAAATACCAGCAATGGCTCTGTTAATCTGTAAAATTTATAAGAGTATAAACCAGTAAAACTATTACAGCCGACGATGATCACACAAGCAAGGCTTGGTACAGTGGTTTGGGAAAGGGTGACCAGATCATAGTCATCTCGACCCCAAATATCTCTTTTTTACATCCATGCCCAAGTCAACCCTCGTTTTTTTTTTGTTACGTCTCTGATCAGATCTCCAATAACTGAACGGACTATCCGTCACTCTTCCAATGGTCAAATGTACTTCATTCTCCTTATTTTTGTCCCAAAGTCCAAGACGGACTGGCTAGAAATTATACAATCATGTAATGAACTATGTAGGCTATGTGTTTCCATTGAGCAAAATGACGGCTGGCATGCATCCGTTTTAAACCAGCATCGAACTAGCATGATTGCCACTGCTGTTTGAAATATGATAATAAATTGCTAACAAACTTTTGATAGTTTACTGATGACAATAACTCTGAAACGATTAGTGTCGCTGTGTCAAAAAATACTACAGTCATTTATCCCGTTTCAAAACACAATCATCGATGGTTAACATGGCAGGAAACACCTATCGATTATCTTCCAGTGAACCTCAGTGGTGTTTTGACAAAATTCAGGCTTATTGTTATGATTTCTATTCGCCCCAGAACTCCTCATGTTACCACCGAATGCTTCAACCATTATTCACAACAGTCTGCATTTTGATTCAGGCAGAAAAATATCTTTACAAAAATTCTTGACGTTAAAGTTTTAACTAAACAAGTACTCATGCAGATATCAAAACTTCAAGGTCTGCACTATTTTTCTTCCGAAGTATCTTCCTGGGTAACGAACCCGGAAGTGAATTAGTGGTCTTGTGCCATATAGCCTAACGGTTCACTCAGGCTTCTCTGCAGCTAAGAAATTCATGACCAATCTAGGCATAACAATTCAAGCCATGGAACGACATTTCAAATACAGGAATGAATATAGATGAATTTTTAAACAATTCAAATTCATGGCAAATACATGATTGAAAAGGGATGTATTTATAATTTTTATTACCCTTTATTTACCTATACTTACTATGAACTTCTGAGAGTCCATACTCAAGTAAATACTGGTGAAACAACGGAGCCTGCATTTGTTTTTCCTGTACTACTCTATATTTTCCTTTATTAACATGTATTTACCCTTAATGCAGGCTAAATACGTGCCTGTAATGGCATGTATTATAGTTTTCATCAAGTGTCTGTATTTCAATATTGCATTGTTGCACCTAGCAATACAAGGCTAATAATGCAGACATTTGCTTTTTTTTCTGTTTTCACTGTTGCCAATGTTATAACTTCAGTCTCCATAGTCATACTGGTACTGTATTAGTCTATATGCTTTTAAGATATTACTGCTGAAATGGCACCTGTATAAGTTCTATGCCAAATCATACTAGTAATGGCTGTGGTATAGTCCACACATCTCGCGAGATTTTTGTCCTCTCGTTTAGCGCGAGAGTTGAGAACTGTCATGCTTCTGCGGGTTATATGGAGGTCATGGCCTTAGAAAAGACCTCCTAGTATGCAAAATGAAATTAGCAAGTCCCTCTCATTGGTCCATTTACATACCGCAAAGGACATTGGGATGGCCATACCCTTTTCTGATTGGTTAACTGTTTAATATATGCAAAACAAGAGTATATAAGTAGCAAGATGGCTAGCTGAGGGCCAATTCTGCTCTCGCATTCATCCAAACAATAACAATAACAACAACACAACTATTCAAGCTATGGCTAGTCCTTTACTATCACCAAGAGTACAGGAAGAGTGATGGCGCAATTGTTATTCAGTGAAGGCTGAACGGCCATATTATGTCAATGTGAAGACCAACACCAGCGTCTGGACAATGCTAACAGTTTCTGACCAAGATGAGAGGTTTGCAGGTGTTCCTGGAAGGAAGAGTCCTGACTTGCCAGACCCTACTCAGGAAGTACACATGCCTGATCAGACTCAGTCCAGTCAGTCATCAGTTGCTGCTTTGGTCCCTCAACCTTCCAAGCCTGGCACAACTAGTCAAGCAGGTGAGAGACAATTCAGATTTCTTCTGCGTGAACTCGGATTGTGAGTGTGCAGATGTACAAGGGAATTGTGTACATTGGAATATGTGAATTCTGCAAGAAACCCAGCACTAGAGAACTGATACCGACAAAGAAGGGAATCAATTTGAATTTGGATTAGTGGAATCAGCTGAAATGTATTGTGCAGAGTATTGATGATGCTGCCAAGACACTGACATGCAATTGACTTGGAACTCAAAGACCCGTCTTTCGTCCTTTTTTCAGAGCCTTCCTTCAGCGATATGCCAAATGACTTGGACAGGAAAGTGGCAAGGAGAGTGGCCAAATATGGCTACACCAAGTTCATTCTGGACTAAGTCAATGCCATCATCATCAAACAAAAATTCAAGGCCTCAGTAAACTGCTTTACAATGTTCGACATGGACCATTCCCTGAAACGATGTAGCAGATAGTAAAGGACGTATTGTCCACACACTGAAGAAAGAGGTCCCTGGAGCCTTTGTCTGTTGTAGATCCAGTCAAGAGAGTTCCTGTTCAGGAATGCCTTGAAAGGTGTCCTGTTGGGTGGACATCCACATGAATCAAAATATTCCCCATGGTCGCTATCGGCAAAAGTAGAAAGCCACCTAGTGTTTCCCTGGTTGAGTACTTGGGTCCACATTGGCCACAAAGGCAGCAGAATAGGACTTAAGTCTGGTCTTAGGCAGTCGGTCTGATGGTTTCACTCCAACAAAAGATGATGCAGTGTATCGGTCTGTACTCAAGATCTCTTTCAACGTTAACATGTCCATCGTTCACTGGAGTCAAAAAATGAGTTTTAGTAATCAAAGAGGACATTGCGGTCTCTGTCGATTTCAACGATGTTATCCAATTCGCCCTAAACGAGTAAATTCACCGTATTTTGCAGGGCTTGTCTGAACTGCAGTTCGATGCCCAGGTTGCCTTCTATGACCAGGTTCAAATGTCCTTCGGCGGCAGACAAGTCCACTGTGAGATCAAAGGCAAACAGTGTGTATCCATTCTCGTATTCATAGCGATTGATGTTGATTCCTTCATCCAAACCTATTTTATTCATCCCAGTAAACAGAGAATAGTAGGCCATAATGAATGATTGGCTGCCAGCTTTGGTGAAGTCCAGTTTCAGAGGTTTGCTTGGCACTTGTTTTTCACTCACATTTACAACCAGCGATGTCATGTCGTAATGTTTTAAGTTGAAAGGATTCTTCTTGTATGAACCGTTGAAGGCATCGTTGTCTACGAGACCCAAGACCACTCATTTAGGTAGCTGTCCCAGAAAGATGTGGTCTTTATGGAAGGACATGGTGTCTCCGGAAATGAACAGAAGCTTTATCATACTACAATGAATGGGATACTTGGATGGTCCCTGCTTTAAAGCTTCTGCATGGCCCAGCTATACCGATGAACTGACTTTTTTTCCTGACCAGTTGTGTGGTTTCGGTGACTACAGTTTTGAAGCCTGGATTTTCTGCAGAGCTCACAAAGGAGAAGGCATTCTTACTTCTATTGAGTTTGAGACGTAATTTGACACCATTCATTAGATATTTGGTCTGTAAGTAGAGATCCCATTGGATGGCTCCTACCATATCGACAACTTGACTGCCACACAAGAAGGCATATCGGTTTTTCAGTCCCTTTTTTACTTCTCCACCTGCTTTGGTGAGGTCCACTTCATCATTTTCAAGTGATAATCCTTGAAGAATAGGGCTGAACCGATATGGGTGTCTTTGGCCTCCTCACAATAATTCAACAAGGTCTCCAACATGGCTCTGTAGGGGTAAGCAGGGGAGGGGCTGGATATCAATTTGCCATTGAGGTGTACATCCGTTTGACTGAACAGTGAATGGAGCCACAAGTTGGCAGGACCCGCTGCTTCATATGCACGAGGTTAGTACAATCAACTTTTGTAATCTTAGCCTTGATCAGAAGGAGTGTTGAGGACAGATCGACGTAGTCTTCCCCTGAACCTGAAATCACAAATTCGATGGGTCCGAATTCCACAATATGTATCAGGGGATGCACATCTTCCTGTTCTCCCTCTTCTACAGTTGTCTGCAACGGAGGAACTGTGAACAAGTAAGTTCACTCTTGGTACATTTGCAAGAGTGTTTTTGAAGAAATGCCATGTTAGTCAAAAATGTAAGGAGATCTTCTCTTTTGCTTGGCATGGGAGGAAATGACTCTTCTTTTCGGAGCTTTACGTTTTATACCACTGCCGGGGCGAACTGAGTATCTTGAACCCCTGCCTGTCATCAACTGTTTCCCGGCTTTAACCAGCCGTCTTTTTGCCGAGTGTTGATCTTACGTCCACTGAGTACATCACCTGCAATGTTGAGTCCTGTTTTCAACATCTGTCTCCCTAGGACTTTGGCACCTTGTTTGAGCAGTGGTGTGGCTGCACGGAAGAGGCCTGCCAAGATACCAACTAACCTTTATCTCCTCTGCACGGCTGCTCCCTGGAACAATGCTCCATTTCCCACATGATCCAAATAAAACTTCTTGTATGTGGCTGGGTTGCTTTCATAGATTTTACGTCCATACGGCATGGCTCGGGCTACAATAGTGTTGGGCGTCGTTTTCTGAAGGCTAGTGTCACGATCACTTTCCCACCTTGAAATGGCACTTTCTGACCCTTGTCGTCTCTTATGAAGAATTCTGCCATATCAAAGTCGCGGTTTCTTAGGGGAAGAAAGTATGAAGTGTGAAAGGTGTGGTTTATATCTGTCAATGAATCCCTTCCACATTTTCTATTCTCAACAGGGGTGCAAAAGTATCTCATACAAACTGGTCGTCCACTAGGTCACAATACACATACAGAGAAGAGAGGTTTCGAATACTGAACATAAAAGGTGCATCATTCTTCTCCCTCAAGATGGTTTTGGGATAAAATGCCATTATTTCAGCCAACCCAATCGCTGTGAAATCATGACGACACTGAAATAATGCCAATGCTCTAAAGAGGTCGACGTTAATTCTAAAAGTGCAAGCATTTTTAATGTGTTACAGAACACCCTAATGTACCATGATTAGTCTAGAACCAGCGGTCCTGTCTACAGCGTTTTGTTTCTAGTGCCTTAGCGTACGCACAGTCCCATATGTACAAGCAAAGCACTTGGGGCTGGTTATGCCCCGGACAGTTTTCTTTTAGGCTCGTAGTTCAGTAGTTGGACTTGCAACTTTCGCTAAAAGAAGCCCTTCTCAAAGTGGTATTCGCAGAAAATTTTATTTCTCCTCGACTTAAACATCGACACCAAGTGCTTGGCCTCTATATTCTGTAGCTATTCTATACACTGTAAGTTGAAAAGCTTTCAGTTGCACACGTCGACTGCTTCAACGACGCTTACAACGTCACTTCCGGTATTACAGTACACTGCTGTTTGTTAGCCAGTGATTGAAAGTGAATAAAATCAACTCGAAAGCCTTTCAATGACGATATCAGTTTAATATTCCAAAATTAATTTTAAGGGTAAATTTCCCCTTTAAGTATGTTATCATTTCTTGACAGAGGGAGGGCAAAAAAGCCCCGAGGGGCAAGAGGGCTTAAAGTGTTTGAAGGGGTGTTATACCCAAACGAAGTGTGATGTAATTCTTTGACCAAGAGCAATCTTCTTCGATGGCCCTCTGGACACTGGGGCTCACCTTTTGGCCTTTTGGTGAAGTCTCATGAAGAGACGACACACACATACAAACATATATAAATGTTTACGCATTCAGCTAATGCTTATACACAAACATAAAAAAATTGAATTCAAACCAGCCACTGAATTTGTTTAAATTAACAAAGCTGTGTTTATTAAATTCCTTGACAAAAAGGTTTAAACATAATTTTTTGTGGATGTACAACATACAAATAAGACTTGGAAAGATGAAAGTTGAAATCTACAGATAATTCTGTCGAAAAAAAAAATGAACAAACAGTTGGTCTGTTGTCTTCAATATTTAAAATTTACAGGGAAAAAATGTGCCTTCTTGTCTCTTTTCTTGCATTTACAAATTCTCCAAATATCAAATACATACATTCCAGACTTTCAAAGTGAATGAATTATACAATTCTAACAAATAGAATGATAAGAATACAATTGTAACCAAAGTGATCGGTAAAATTTTAATTTCTTTTCAGTTTATCCAATTAAATTGTGAAAACAGCTTCACCAAAATTATTTACATATAAATTGATAACTTGAATTTCTTTTTCTTTGAATGATATCAGCAAAGCCTAATGAATTACAATTATAATTACCATGCCTTTTTTCTTACAGAGTATTTGAAACTGCTTGATTGACAAAGAGGAAAATATGAAGAAAAGCATTTGTCAAATATTTGTTGGCTTCCCTCAACTGATGTTTCTCAATGTTTTTGGGGGGAGGGGGGAGGAGTTTCACAGACAAAGTACATTTTTGATACCCATAGGGAAGGGTTTTGTAATTTTAAATCAATGCTCTCTTATCATAAATTAGGTCATATTTTTTACTTTCACTTTTTATTTTGTGACAGCATTACATCCAACACGTCGGACTTTGGCGGGGTCATTCACGGTGATGGTTGATGTTGAGCAAGTGGTGACCAGACGAATGATGGCATCAAAGTTGATGTTTAAACTGTTGCGGTAATTTAAGGTGATCCCTCTGACTTACAAAGAGTATGGTTTCCCTTTCTGTTTGGTTGTGCTAGACAGAAGGGATAGTTTTTGGCTCCACCGGACACAAACTTGGTAATGTAATTGCCTGGAGGTTCAAGTTCGCTGGTGAGATCACCTAAGTAGTCAAGCAGAGGTGGTTCATACATGTCTGACTTACTGACAACGATAAGAGAATCGGTATCAAAGTACAAGACACATTCACCAATGTCTTTAAGAAGACCATATAACTTCAGGCGGGCATAGGCTGTGGTGAATGCTGCAATGACAACATTTGTATTAATGGCACCTTCGACAAATTCATCACAAAGTGAATGTTGTACAGTGACCATGTTATCGTTGACAAAAGACAAGTTGTTGACAGTGTGTTGCTCACTTGTTAGTAACCAGAAGAGTTCTGCAGGTTCTTTGATGTACTGAAGCTGTGGGAAGTTGTTACGTTGAGCAAACTTGCTCCACATGGAATTAAGCATCAGTTTTGCCAATGCTCGCTGACCTGGATTTCGGTGAATCTTAGTCTTGTCAAGTAGGATACCTTCTCTCTCATGGTACTCACGGATGTATCGGTCTTGGTCATCTTCCGTCTGATACCATGAAGGCCAACCACTGCTCTCTTGTTTCAACTTAAAGAAGGTGTTGATGTAATCAGTGAAGAGCCCACCTGTTTGTGACTCTCCATTGTATTCTTCACTTTCTCTGTAGCGCCACACCTCAAACACTTTGACGACACTGTACCCCTTCTCCATAAATTTTGCTAACTCACGTGTTGTCTAAGTTCGCACAAAGGATCATTGGTTATCACTATCTTCAGATGGTGCCTGCTGTTTCGTATCTGCACAGCTTCTTCAAAGGGGAAACATCAGTTTCTTATCCACTCCGAGGGGGAGAACAGGAAAAGTCAAGTTGCCGTAGTGGCAACACTCGACATTTGGCAACACCAAAGTACCATTAAACAGGCAGTATGATGTTCTTGGTGCCGACTCCCGGATCCTTGATAGGGTACTTACAGTACTTGTTGACATAAGGGTAGAGGCTTGTGAAATCGACATAGTGAATCTCTTCGTTATCCTTACACTCATGGTAAAGCCTCGTTGCCTTGGTTCTACAAGCGTAGAAGGCATCCCGTGGATAAAGAGGCTCCTGTAGATCAAGTGACTTGATGAATTCTTGCAGGTCTTGGTGTTTGTGAATATCTTTGTTGAAGTCACATTCTCACATTTCAATACATTCAAGGCATTGGTGCGTAGAAACCGCATCTTGTCGAGGGTACATTATTAGATATCACCCATGGTCTTCTCTAGTTTGGTGTTGACGATATCAGCGTCTTCATAACATCGTGGACAGCCATGGTAGTAGAAACCGTGCATCTCATAAGTAGTGTTGTTTGCTTCATCATACCCATCTAGCCAATATCGATCAATTTTCTTCTCTCCCCCACCCCCGTTTTAAACATGCTGAATGTTGAAATTTTTCTTATATACAAGCCACTCTAACCACTGCAATGCAATGACAGATTGATTTCGTGGGTGAATGTAGCCTTGGTCTGGGATGATCCCGATGGTATCTTTCTTAAGAAAATTCCTGCTTAGAATGACATTGCAGGTTGATGCGATGGTCACACAATCCCTGAATGGATCCACACAATTCTGTTGTTTGAACATATCTTGAAATTTCAAACAACTCCTTAAGATGTCTACATCGCTTCTACAGTAGTTGTCAAGTTCTTGTTTAAGGTCGTACCATCTCAAGAATTTCTCTCTCTGATGTTGTTTCATACCATCAGGACAGTTGTATTGTGCATCTGGGAGAAGACCGATGTAATTTTGATTCTCCGCTGTGTTGAAGAAATGGGGAAAGTAACCCTTGTGAAGTTCAGCCAGTTCAAACATGTCAGGAAGTTGAGCTAAAGCCACAGGAGGAAATTGTAGGAGTCGATGAATTTAATGTTTTAACTTGGGATGAAAATGCGGATGATTTTGGTTCCATTGATAATGACTTCAGGTTGAACATTATTCTCATGGCAGTACTGCAAAATGAACTGACCATTGTATCCTTGAAGATTGTGTGCTATGAAAGTGCGGGGATAGCTTTCTTCAGAAAGTGTCCAATCACAGATTTTTTGTTTGGTGTTAGGACCATGGAAAACTTGCTCTGTGCGAGACTCAGACTGGACTGGACGATGCTAAAATTCGGGACATGGACTCCACCATCTTTGGTACATTCAAAGTCGAAGAAATAATACGTCATTTCTTTTTCACTATTTTCTTCATCATCTTCTTGGACCAAAAAGTCGAACACATTATCCTGATCATCGCTGTTATTTACTGTGCCCGTGCTCTTTTTCTTTTTCTTGCCAATAGGCTGGATACAAACAAATGGTCACTGTTTTCGTATTGTTTGCAGACTCTGCAGTATTTGTCATCCCAACGATGTTCCTTCTTTTCACTTCTCTTTTCCCAATCGATGGTTACACCACACAACTTGCAACAACGGATGACCTGATATACAAAGTTTTCAGCGTGTGTGCTGCAGCATTTTGTAATACTGACGTGTTTTGTAATAACTTACGCAAAATGTAATAAGGGGTATCAGCATTTTGTAATAACTGACGCATTTTGTAATAACGTCTGCAGTATTTTGTAATAAATCAGTCTACGCGTTTTGTAACAATGGTATCAGCATTTTGTAATAAAAAATTGTCTACGCATAATGTAACAAGGGTATCAGCATTTTGTAATAATTCGCACTTTTTAATAACAGTTAACGCATATTGTAATCATTTTAAACAATTTTCCCAGTTTAAAGCATTAACAGATATTTTATTGACTTAGGAATGGTATTGCAAAGTGTGTGTTTACTCGGTAAGGAAGTACAAAAAATTGATCGCTCCCTGACTTTCATTTCAAATTAGAAAGACTTGATTTTAGATAGCTGTTCATATTTTTACTAACTGATCATCTTAGGCAGGTAACTACTAGATTTTGACTGGTTTATTGTCATATATTTGAGAGAATCATTGGTATACACACTCAGTTTATTCATTAAATTGAGGATAACGGCATTGTTTCTGATGTATTGCAGACAACCAGCAATCAACAGGTAGATACTCAGGTAAAATAAAATATGATAACATAAAATACATTATTATACATCTACGTCTATGAATATTCAGCGTGAACGAGGGCTATAAAACTACAAAGAATGCTTCGGATAAGGCTGGCAGGAATGCAAACAAATTATCTCCTCTAGGTCCCAAATTCTACACTTGGCTCTTCTAAGTATTTCTCTGCACGGTCAGTCCACAAGGATTGGATTTTTCGATAGTTGAGAACGGCGACACCAAGCGATGTGTCCATTGTCCATTGAGTTGAAACGGATACTAGCAAACTATTAAAAGTGCATGTTATGTTGTAAACTACCAAAGTCACCATTTTGGTCGAAAATGAAAAGAAATGCGTTGCGACACACGATAATTTCGAGTATTTAAGCCCCACAGTCCCTCAAACTACGGCCATACATGAACGCGCTCGCGTGTCCCCCCTCCGTACGCTCTAAGCTGACATTGAATGGTATGCAGTACACGTCAGCGACGAGTGCTACGCTTGTGATCGTGTCGATCGGTACGAAAGTATGACATGAATCAATGGTCCAGTTCAAGTGACTTGAATGACTACATACAAAACTGTTTTGATGTTTTCTGCTCTGTTATAGATAAGGGTCCAGCATTCACTGGTGCAGAACATTTCGGCCAAGGGGACATAACACTAAAACAAAACTGACCAATTTCGCCTTTTGTAAGCGCTAGCGTTCCCGGGACAAGGATTCGTTCCGCCCGTACCCGGGCCCGTACCTCGATGCCAACTTTGTACTTAGCCGGCGGTTAACTGTTCTAATGTAAGCCTAGTGTAGCCCTGTGAGATATATATGGTCTAATTTCGATATATTGTAGTCTAATTTTGATATGCTGACTTATTCACTATATTAAATCACAGACAAACAGAAAACTCAACTCACTGCTAACATTGCCAGCCAACTTCAAGAACCATGTCTCAATTTTCTCCATTCTCTTCCAATAAACCCGAGACAATTTTACTGACAGTATTACACTGCTACAGACCAGTCTGTTATGATGGACTGTGTATAACGTTTTCGATTTCATACACCAGAATTCAGATCTCTCCGTTCAAGAGACGAAGTTTCTCCTAAAACTCAACCAATAAGACTCAAATTATGATGATCGTTCTTTCTCATATGTCGCTGTAGCAGCAGCCATAGCTCGTGTACGTTGCGATGGAAACTCTCTTTTTCCGTTGCATTACTTGAGATTTTCCCGTTGCAATCCATATTCGTCCGGGAAAACGAGAGCTACGACTACACAGATGAATAGACTTTCTAGTCATATTCGGTCAGCATCAAGTACTGAGGTTTTGAAATCTTGACTAAAGACCAGCTTCTTTGAGAAAGCATATCCATGTGACAAGCGCCAGTGAAAATTTTCTTTATGCTTTGTCTAGAAAACTTAGGTGATTGTGTTCAGCTCACGTCTGAAGTTGCACTAAAAATAGCGTTTAGGACCCGATGAACAAAATGTTACACTTGGTGGGGGTGTTAGTGATAAGTGGAACGGCGTTTCTGTCAAATCACTGGCCATGCTTGGTTAAGGCGTCAAATTTAAAATTCATTGTTATCAGTGCGTACATATTGACACACACCCACTAACTCATTAAACTGGCAAAAGCTCTCGCAGAAATTTGTATGGCAAAAAGCTTTCATGAAGTTTACGATTGAGCGATAGCGTAGATTCAAAGGAGGAGCACAAAGGGAAAGAAATAGATCTGAGAAAACAAAACCATGGCTCAGTAGATGTGAATTGTCACTTTTTACATACAAGGAAAAGTGGCAGGTCTGTCGATAGAGCTTTATTTCGTCCTTGTCTATGGGATGATTAAAATAAATTACCTTTCAGTATTTTAATTGGCTGCTTCAGTGTTTATTTCAGTATATTTTGATAAATATCAACTGTCAGCATTGACATATTAACTTGCCCCTTCCCTGCAACCTTTCGTACGTTTTTTTTCCACTTTAATCGGCCGTTTTATGTCAAATTCACTTTTCTAACAAAATTTCATGACATCGCGCTTCATATATGTGAAAATGTTACTAGTGAGACATGTCTTCAGTTAGCGGTAGTCCGATTATGAAGAGCATGATCAATGAGAAAGCAGTTTCCTGTCACAAAAGTGCATATCGGCCTCAATTTTGACGTGCAATATAAATTTAAACATTATACTTGGCTGTGCGTGGTTATTTTGTCTAAAATATCCAGTCGCTCTTTATAGAAAATGTGTACGAAATGTCTTGTGATAAAGCGCGCAGAGTTAGAACAGTGCTATTAGCAATCACGTATACTTGATCTGTTTTATAAAACATAAATCTGTAGAGTTGCTAATCATGATCGACAGCTAATATGGGAAGACAGTTTGACCTTGTTTTCCCACGTAAGCTGATGTCTTGAATGAAATAAAGAGTCTGAAAAAGTAAATGTGACTGATGTACCTATATCAATTTGAACGTCATACTGACATATGGATTTATTTGCCAAGAAGCGATCCATTTCTGGTTTACAAGTAAAGATACATATAAAAATAAATTTCAGCTACACGTATTTGAAAGTAAAAATACACTTAGGGGTGACCTTGTTGTCTTCACTGGGCAATATGGGTTGAAAAAATGTTTCAGGGAAAGAGCAGATTCGTTACCTTAATGTAGTTCCAGCTGCCTGACATTTGGTTTCACAAAAAGTTAAACTGACATAATGTTTGTCCGAACAACGCCCGCTGAGGTTGATTTGGTAGAAGTACGTGATCACTACAGTGTTGAAAGTTGAATTGACTCTTGAAACAAGGAAACCAAAAGCCAGTGGACGATTATTGTACTAACAATTACACTCATAATTGTTGGACTAATACTGGGAATCAGTTGAACTCAGACCCCTTTATCTGGCGTTATTGTGATGACCTAGCACTGGTAGTAAGACATAATCTCGACATCATTATATGCTATTACATTTTTACGTATTCAGAAACCACAAATTATTTTGAAATACCTACAATATCAGCGGATGTTTACAATTATTACAAAATGCGTCAACTAATGTTACAAAACGCGTTTTATTACAAAACGCTGATACTCTTATTACAAATCGCGTAAACAATATTTTATTACAAAATGCTGATACCCTTATTACAAAATGCGTAGACCATTTTATTACAAAATGCTGATACCCTTATTACATTTTGCGTAAGTTATTACAAAATGCGTCATATTACAAAATGCCGCAGTACAGCGTGACGAGTGGTTGCATTGTGATTGTTGACACACTGTTGACCAAGAAAGTAATGATAACACTCTTTACAGTAGATTTTTATCATAAGTAGGCGGACATATGGAGGGACTACGGCAATTTTTGCAGAAAACTTCAAAAACATGTCCAAGCTTGTGTTCGTATGTTGTGTTGCAGTTGTGACAATAATAGGCTTCCTTCAAAAACGCAGGCATCGACATCACCGCATCATAGTGGTTGTCATGATGGTACAAGTATATGTTGTGTTCTGCAGTGTCATGTCGCTGATAAATAAGTGTACCAGATTTCTCATCAGAAATGACATAAATCCTGTATAATGGTACGGCAGCTTGCAACTTGTTCTTCATTTCCACATGGCCCGGGTGGAATACCTGCCTGAGTGATGAGTTCAGCTGCACGTCTTGTCTGTGCCTGCCATCCCCTTCGTACTGAGTCCTGTTCAGGATCATTGCTGCAATTAATGTGAGCAATTGCCGTCACTATTGCCCTTGCACAGCACAGTTCATCGTTGTTAGCGATGCGGATGACACTCCTCATCAATCGGAGTCGACGGGCAATGTTGACAGGTCTCCTTCTCCAATCCTTTCCTGTCCCTGAGGCATGTGTACATGAATGAAGTTGATGTAGATGTTTTCATCAACAGTGAATTCTTCGTATGATTGCAGCACCCGTTCAATTTCACCCAATACCCTGTCGACTGTAAGCTCTTGCACAGGTGAAAAAAGGTAACCAAATTTAATAGGGGAGTGATGGACTTTCCAGTGTAATTCGCACATGGTCTCTTTCAGGGATACCGCTAGTCAGCCTGTCGAGGATGCTTCGAAAGACGTCTTGTAGTACTGACAAGACTTGTGTGTCACCACGAACTGGTTTAATATCATTGAATTTGACTTCATAATCATGCGCTAAAGCATTGAATTTTTGTACGTGACGTTTTCAGACGAGTCTGATTTGATAGTACTCAGCCCAAACGTCTTCATCTGCTGGCGAATCATCTGGTGGCATGTCATCTGTTGACTCCTGACCAATTTGACTTATTGGATGTGATGGAGCTGATGATGATATAGTGGTGGTGGAACTTTGTGAGGAAGGAGGGCAACGACTATTTGCAATAAAAATCTGCCATGTTGCATTGAATTATTTGGTATTCATCGGGGTTGGAGAACCCTTTGAATGTTCACTAACTTAAGTATTTAAGGAAGAATGGGGAGTATATTGACTGATTAGAGTTTGTAATTTGTCATTGAAACTTTGGGTGCCTAAAAAATTACTGTAATAACTATTACAACAACTACTACTACTACTACTACTACTACTACTACTACTACTACTACTGCTACTGCTACTACTACTACTACTACTACTACTACTACTACTACTAATACTACTACTACTACTACTACTACTACTACTACTGCTGCTGCTACTGCCGCGTGACGAATCTGAGTTCACATTGCCGCAGCTGTTTTCTTCAGTATCACCAATTTCTTCACCCCAAGGAAAATCCCAAGTGCTCTCTACCATCATTACATTCTTTCTCAGCCTGATATATCACTTTGGTTGCTGTGCTCTTTGCCTAAAATGAAGGGACAAAAATTGCTTCATTTACTCCAAGAGAAATACCATAATTAAAAAAATAATAATAATAAACTATAAAAAAATAAACCTCATCATGACAAATCGAAATATATGTGTGCTTGCTTTTTTTTCAAAGACAAAATAATATATGTTGACCTCTTATCATATATGAAGAAGTTAATTTATATATGCTATGTATTATCTAAAAAAAATTGTGAAAATATTTTACACTTACATAATTAATTTATTAAGATGTTCTCTGTCCCTTCCTTCATCATCATCATCATCACTCTCAGAGGCAGTGTTGTCCTGATAAGAATAAAATCAACAAATTAATATTTTAACAGTGAAATAACCCATATTCCTATTATTTTAACACAGAGAAAGTTTGAGAAAATAAAAAAATATTCCAGTAGGGGGCCTCTGTTGTGTTTCATACAACACTAAAATATACAAGCTGAGTTCAACACAAAATACTGGCCAGAACTGTTGGCACTACACTCATGTATACTCTGCACTGCCTATATAAATCTGCATACCTTCATATTCAGCACTGTAGCACACAGACTGAAGAATTTGTAAATCTTTGTGTTTGTCAATTATGCAAAGTCCTGCATCGATGAGCCATTTACTTTACTGAAGTGAACACAAAATTCATTAAAATTTTATAGCGGTAGAGGCTTTACTTTGATTGCACAGATCAACAAAAAATATGTCAGAAAGGTATAAACTTTCTCAATAAAGCCGGATATCACGATTGCATGTACACGACCCCTTCCAATGTACAAAATTAATCGCCAAATAATACACATTGTGATTTTTCTTTCTTTAAAAATGCATTCAGTTTGTCGATTAAACCTCCCTTTCTCCGCAACTCGAAAAGTAATCATTTTCCCCTTTCCGTAAATTGCTGGTTTATATCTCACGCCGATCTTTTCATTTAGTTTGAATGTTTGTTTACTTGCGAGGGGGTTTCCACTAGATTTGTCTGCTCACAGGTCAGACTCAAGCCGATGAACCGGCAGACAGCTTGCTTGTACAGTTGGCAGTAGAACAATAGGTGGAATTTTCCTTTTCACGCACACGACCTCTGACCCTGTCTGCCAATCAAATTAAAATGTTACAATTTTCCTATACCTTTCGATCACGACTGAAGAACATAACCTAATTACTGCAAAAGGTTGTGACGAGTACAAAGGGAAAATCCTTGACCTTACTCAGTCGACTGCATTGATCATGCAATGAGCTAATGACTCAGACGGCCAGAAAGTGCATGCACCTTGCAAGTCACGTATTGTTTACGTGTTCTGAGCTAGGCAACGGCTACCTACTTTATGGCCTCAGCGATTTTTAAATTTCATTCTTTGTCTCTTTAGTGAACAACTATTTTTTTTTTGAACGGGGGAAATCTCAGCCAAATAGTACATCATAAATCTCATGACAAGTAGTACATCATAAATATTACTCACATTACAGTTCCCGTACTGCCGATGAGACATGGGTTGCTGGTTTTGAATTGCTCTGTTGAGCTGTGAAGTCAGCCCATTCTGCAGAGAAAAGAATATAAAAAAATATATAAAATACACTTATCNNTGATTAAGTTAAGTTTTCAATTACAGGTTTCAAAGTTCACTTTGACCTTTTTATCATTTAAATGTTTACATTCTGTTTTTGTTCTTTGCTGCTCGGCTGGGGCAGCAGAAAGCAGTTCGCAGACTATACAACAAAGGTCATGCAGACATTTTCACCCAGCACAAGCTATGACTGTCAATCAAAAAAAATGTTACATTGTTTCTAAATCTTTCGATAATGATCTCAGCCATCGATTGCATTGATAACGCACCCAGCTAATGACACAAACAGTGACTCACACGGGCAGAGAGTGCATGCACCTTGCATGTCACGCATTGTTTACATGTTTTGAAATTAGTTACGAGGAGAAATTGCAACATCGGTAATGTTGAATTTGATTCCTGTTTTTCCTCTCCAATGAAAAATAATTTTTTTTTTCAAGTGGAAGAAAATATCACAGAGCCTATTGTAAACATTAAATCGTAAATTATTACTTACAGGATGCGGCCGTTGGCATTGAATGGGAGTTGTTTCTCTGGGGAGCTGCAAAGTCAACTCATTCTGCAGAGAAAGGCAAATTAAAAAGACACATAAAGACATACATTGCCCGAGAAGTGATGATTTTATTTTTACAACTGCCAACGGGTTTCAAAATCATTTTGACTTTTTTTCATTTTTTTTGCATACATTCTACTGCCCTGCGGGTCGCCGGTTATTTATAGCAAAAGGTAATAAAGAATTTCCGTTTGACTCAGACAGCAACTTGGGACTGTCAATCAAAAATTTGCTACACTGTTTCAACATCTTTTGATCACGACCAAAGTACATGACCTAATTACTCCAATAGGTCAGACCTACCTGACACAAAGCATACGAAATCTTTGACTGTTGTGATCACGTAGCAAGTAATACTAACAGGTCACCGGCGTGAACTGTGACAGGCACAGCGAGACAGTGCATGCACTAGACATGTTATGAGCTGTGTACGCGCTCCGACTTTGCTATCCAACGTCAGCAACTGAGAATGTCATTATTCTCCTCTCTGGTGAACATAGCTAACTTGGTTTTGAATCAGATGGGGGCAGGGGGCAGGGGGAAGGAGACTTAGACCACGTACTTCTTGCTTCAAATCAATATGTAACGGTATCAAGGTACTCACATCAAGATCGTCATTCTGTGGAGCATACAGAGGTTAACCATTGGCTGTACCATAGCATGGCTGCAAAGTCGACGCATTCTGTAGAGGTAAAAACATTCAGAAATGATATGAGATATACATCGTAACTATGATGGACTAAGAAAATTTCGAAAAAATTTAAAAAAAATATGTATCACTTACGGTATAATCAAAGTACTGGTCAGCTCGCCCAAACACCTCATCCAACTCAGAATTGGTTAAACACAAATCGTCCCACTCCTTATCATCCATAGTAAGGTTGACGGAGGAGCTACACCAACGGAGAATGGATCCAACAGTAGGCAGTGCGACGTCGCCGAGATTGACACACATAAATGCGACAATTGCCTTGGCATTGCCCTGCTACGTATAGTTATGCCTCATTTGCATAAACCAATAAGAGTGTGTTGCGCTGACGATGTATATTCTCACTGAGCCAGGGGGTCCTTGGGGTTCAGAGGATTCCTTGGGGGGATCTGTGCATGGATTAACTCCGAAATTTACAGTCAACAATTCTCGCGACACTTTGAACTCTCGCATTTTGCGAGGTGTGCGGACTATCCAACAGCCATAACTACTAACCATATTTGCACTGTGAGTGTGGCCACACACACACGTACACACAGACACAAACACACGTATATATATATATATATATATATATATATATATATATATATATATATATATATATATATATATATATATATATATAGGGACATTGTTGAAACAAAGTGGATATTTTTACTTAACACCATGTATCCAAAGGGACTCAATAGAGAGTCACCCATTCCTGCTACAGTGTAACGTTTTATTCAATCATTGACTTTCGGGTATTTTTCACCCTCCCTGTCAGTTTGACTACATATGGGTGATACCTTTATTTTTATCACATTTTTATAACATTTATTTTTCAACACATTTACATCTTTTAAGTATTGACATTTAATTTTACCCTTTATTTTTACCACTTGTTTATTTTGATGGTGATCATTATTTTTTCAGACTTTTACATTTTTTTAAAAATATTGACATTGAATTTTACCCTGTACTTTTACTAGTTTTTTTATTTTGATGGTGAAATTTTAACTTCAGTAGAGTTCTATTTTCTCCTGGCTTAAATATTTCAGTACTGGTTGGTTTTCCTGTAGCTGTCTCTCCACTTTCAAAGACATTGTTTGTTCATTTGTATTGTACACCGTATTGCACATTTCTTACGTTTGCATGTGATGTGCATCGCATTCAATATATGCAAATCAGCTTGTAGGTGTCAATCACTCAATGCATTTCAACCTCTCCTCAGGTTGGTTCAGTGTCATTTCCATCTTGACAGTCAACAAGTGAGTACAGTCTTGCGTTGTTCCACAACTCTTTGTGTAGTATAGATCCTCGTGTTGAGTCCGAGGTCCAGTTACCACTAAAAGTACTTTTTTTAGAGTTTCGCTTTTCAAGTTCGTTTTAATTTTTTAGCTTCCTTTATTTTCTTTTACATGCTTTTATAGTCTGTTATCCGTTTCTTTCAGTTTTTAACCCTGATGAAGTGGGATTAAGCCAACGAAACGTCGGACAATAAAATTTAGTTTGTAGTGAAGAACACTGTCCTAGAGTTGGTGCTGCTTGACATATCCTGTCAATATATATATATATATATATCGTTGCCTTATCATCCCGGCTGACAAAACCATAAACTTCTATGAAACATCCAAAGAACATTACGATAAACTCCTACATGAGAACATCACCATATCACAGAAAAAAGTGAACGATGATAGCATTTACGAAATCAACAAGGCAGCCAAATCCATCAGCGGAAAGCTTCACATTGCAGACAGGGTTGAAACAAAAGCACAGGAAGGAGCCTTCATCACCCTAAAAGACCACAAGGACAATTTCACACAAAAGCCAACTTGCAGACTCATCAATCCATCCAAAACAGAAATCGGCACCATAAGCAAGACAATGCTTGACCGCATTGACCAAGATGTACTCTCCAAAACCAATCTAAATCAATGCAAAAACACGTCAAATGTCATAAATTGGTTCAAAAGCATTCAACGGAAAGCAAGTAAAAGTTTCATCGCCTTTGACATAATAGAATTCTACCCATCAATCACTAAGAAATTGCTAACAGAGGCTATCCACCACGCACGGAAAAACACCGACATCTCCGATGAAGAAGAAGACATCATAATGCACTCAAGAAAATCCGAACTGTTCAACAATGATACTGCATGGACCAAAAGAAACTAAGAAGACATGTTTGACGTAGCCATGGGGAGTTCTGACGGAGCTGAAATATGTGAACTCGTCGAATCGTACAGCCTCTCCAACCTCAGCACGAAACTCGGCAAAGAAAACACCGTCCTTTACCGAGACAACAGAAAACAGGCTCGCTATCACAAGCAGCAAATCGGCAAGACAATGCGCAAAACTGGAAAAGGAACTCATCACCATTTTCCGCGCATTTGATCTCCGTATAACTATCCAAGCGAACATCAAGACCACCAACTTTCCTGACGTAACATTCAACCTGGAAAATGCCTCTTACCAGCCATACGGCAAATCAAGCAACCAGCTTCTCTACGTCGACAGGCGATCGAACCACCCTCGCCAATCCTGGAACAGATACTTACCTCAGTTAACAGCAGAATATCAAGCATCTCAGATTGTGAAGCAACATTATATTCAAGATAGCAGCCCCCGACTTCGAAAAGGCGCTGTAACAAAGTGGACACAGATACAAAATGAAATACGAGCCCCCGTCACCAAGCAACGAAAACAACGACGAAGACAACGAAGCAGACGAATCATTTGGTACACCCCCCCCCCCGTTCTACAAGGCAGTGAAAACTAACATCGGCAGAACATTCTTGAACTTGATTAAGACCCACTTTCCAGAAGGCCACCGTCTACACAAGCTCTTCAATAAAAACAACGTAAAAGTAAGGTACAGTTGCTCCAGAAACATGGGCACCATAATCAAAGCCTGCAACAACCAATACTACATAGAGACAGGGAACAAGAGAAGTTGTGCAACTGCCGCAAAAAAGACGATTGTCCACTTTCAGGAAACTGCCTCACCTCTTCAGTATTATACAAAGCCACAGTCACCACAAACAACGACTAGAAACACTACATTGGACTAACGGACTCTACCCTCAAACAAAGTTACACGTATCAAGTATACATTCAAAACACCAAAGCACAAAAATAGCACAGAATTCTCAAAAGTCATGTGGAAACTCAAAATCAACAGAAACTATGATATCAAATGGTCAATTATCAACAGAGCTCCCCCCTATTCAAATAAAACCAAACACTGCAACCTTGGCTTAACAGAAAAACTCCTTATAATTTATTCAGACAGCAAATCAACCCTCAACAAACGAGCAGAATTCCTCTCAAAGTGCAGACACTGCAGCAAATTCCTCCTCATTAATAACTGACCTGCCATTGGCCGCAACCACTTATATTTGAATATGCATACTCAACTGCAATATATATATATAAATATATATATATAAATATATATGTATATACAATACATACATACATACATACATACATACATACATACATACATACATATATATATATATATATATATATATATATATATATATATATATATACACTATTGAAGTCCAAGTTTGTTTACATATATATTTATTGTAAATTTATTTTAGTGTATACCCACTTAATGAATGCATATTTGGCCTCCGACGCTAGATTAATATATTATTTTCTTTCTGTGTGTTTGTCCCAAAATACTTTGGCTTCCTCTACATTTCTGTTAGTTCATGACAATATATCCATTGGGTCTACCTTAGGTCACGTTTAACTTACCCTCAGTAGGAAGTGTATATATCGTCAGGAAATATTTGAGTCAGTTTTCGACGGAGAAAAGCATCTGTTGATTTTGCTTGTAATCCAAATCATTGCACATGATCCTGTATTATTACTTGCTTGTATGAATTTGAATGTTTGAAATGATCAATCTGCACAAAAACTGAACTATATAAGGATATCTGAATATAATTTAATGAAAAAGTAAAAACACTTTCAGTAGAAAGATATGTTGACTGATTATTTTTCTGATAGATACCAAATATCTTAAAAACTAACAAACTTTCCATTGAAACGGACATGGTAACCTCATTTTTCAATTAAAATTTTAAATTGTTCAATACCAAATATTTATTGCCAAATTTAATGACAATGGCGTTCTTTTACTTTTAGTGTGATTTTGTAGTACTTCACCTCAAGGCCTAAAATAGGTAAAGTGGTTAAGAAATGATAGTCTACTACGACTAATGATAATTATGTGGATTGACAGCATCGAATACCATATAACGACAGTGGAATATATTATTAGGATTCACTTACCACTGAGTGTAGGACAGTAATAGCGTTCTGCAGATGACAACTCAATCAGCAATATCATGAGAGTCAAACAAACTGTGTCTATCATTTTCAACAGTATGTTGTGGTATTCCTGTTAAAGAAATCACATCGATTTCAATTCTTGGTTATATGAAAGCAATCAAAAAGATGCTCTCTCTCTCTCTCTCTCTCTCTCTCTCTCTCTCTCTCTCTCTCTCTCTCTCTCATGATTTATCTCTCCGCTTCAAGGCGTAATATTATCTATTGAGCTTCCGCAGATTAGGTACACTTTCGTTGGAGAGGAAAATGTTGCACATGTAACATTGAGTGAAAAATACCATGGAATCCAATGGAATCCATTAGCCTTAAATCTTTATAAGTTGAAGAGAACCACTTAAAGTTCATATTGAACTACATCAAATCTTACAGATTCGTGTTTCTGTTTTGTTTAAACACCCCGTTTCTACGTTACTTCGATGACAACCAAGGATTTGTAAATAAGCCGAAGTAAGAGAATTTCAGTGTGCTATTTTTGATTTATGCCTATCTGCATAAATCGACTGCCCATATTTTACTCATCTGAAAGGCGATATGGAAATTGGTGTATGGCATTACTAAGAGTAGTATAGGAGGCACAGTAAGTGAGGCAACCCACAATTCTCGATGATCTGTACACACGGAGATCACTCACTGAACTGAAGCAAATTTCTTCTGTACAGAGAACAACTCGGTCCATATTTCAAAATTCTGGCAAAATGGTTTCGTAATCATAATTTTCTGATTGTTTTAACTGTGAATAATGAAAAGATCAACCCCTCTTCCGCGGAGAATAGAGCAATTTCGTAATTTTGTCGACGTCAATTTTTGACAGCCATACACAATATTTTAAATGAAACTTAGGAAATAAGTTGCATCTTTATTGGTAAAAGAAAGGGTATTGATGTTTTGACGTTCGTAACAATGATGATACCACGTTAGTTGCTGGTAACTTTATATTGACAAGTGTGCAATTTTTAGCACCTCCAAACATCGACTTCTCATTCAATTTACTCTTTAATTTCAAACTTAATCAATAATTTTGGAACATAGTTTTAACAAATAATCCAGAACTTAAATTGTAAGTTAAAAATATTTAAGAAACTGATACAATTGAAAGAGCCTTTAGCAAAAAATGTCTGAGTGAAGAAATCAAGGGGAATTGTGGGTAGCCACACTTACTGTGGTAGGCGGGGATTCCGGAAGAGTCCAGTGGTTGGGAGGCCAGAATCGTGGTTTTAAGGTCCATAGATCGGTATTTTCTCAAATTTTCTTATTTTCTTGTTTTAACTTGGCCGAAAGATACCACTCCAAACGGTATTTTCCGTCTTCACTGGTTAATTTTCTTTTGCGTGGGGCGGGAAAAGTGTTTGATTCTAGTGGAACAGCTTTTCCTGGTTTTTATTTCCGCCTTTAAAGCTCAAAGCTTCCAGGTACAGAGCAGTAGTGTAGGAGGTTGTTGTTCTGGCTCAGCCGGCAAGTTGGTAGGGCTAATCTGCAGTTTTAAAGCTTTTTTGGTTTATAAGACTTATTTCAGGTTATGGCTGCGCAATGTACTATTTTCACACACGAAAAAAATCACTGTTAGGAAGCGTTCAGTTATTGTGGCCGAGGATGGGCCAGCAAATTCTTCCTATGCATCAGTCAAAATAGGTGAACCCCCTACCCATTGCGCCAACAATTGATGAATCCCCTTTGTAAGATGACACAAATTTCATGACCCTCCCCGCTCAAAAACAAAATGCTTGAGTAAAGCGGCACACACAAATACCTTTGCAGGGGGTGCGATAGAATTAAAAAAAAAATTCTAAGAATATTTCAAATTACCCCGCTAACAAACTCACAATGTGTTAACATTCAAATCTCTTCTTCTGACTGTGAATTTTGAAATCGCAACAGAAATTACAGGTGGTTCGAATTTTTTTTTGCACAAACATTTTTGAAGGGTCATGAAATTTCGTGCTTGCCTTTTGTTGAGGGACACCATTTTTGCACAAATATTAGAAGGCAAAATGTGGCTGGTGTGCTTCGTCCTAAAATGTCAAATCATAATACATTGGCGCGTATGGGGCAAACTATTAAGATTGTATCATAAAAAACAATCTATATCCGTACACTTACACATGTTTTATGAATCATGTATATATACTTTGCTTGCGGGTAAAAGTGCATGTGTGTAAAAAAAAATGATATTTGGATTTAAGAGGTGATGTTGATTCACCATACATGGTAGTATAAGAGAAAACTGTATAATACTTTTCCAATACAAAACTAACAATATCTATGCATTTATAGATGTTTAATATTATGAGATAAGTAGTCTGTACGCTTTTAAAGCTTGTATTCTATCCCTGACTTAGAAATTAGTTTTATTTTCGTAATAAATTTTGTTTAAACAGAAACTGCTGAGTTCACCCTTTTGTTCGTTTTCTCTGCACGTAACAACATGGTAGGCTATGACGAACTATGAATATTGTTTTTTCAATACAAAACTAGGTAAAATTGTGTATTTATGTACGCTTCATTACCGATATTTATCTACTTTATTAGACAAGGGTGTTTACAAATTTGAAATTCGATTTTGGAATTTCACCGAAATGTTGATTCACTATACATGGTAGTTTATGAGGAAATTATGAATATTTTTTCATATATGAAACTAGCGAAATATGTGTATTTATATACGTTTGATAATTCATAGAAAAGTACTTGATTAGACAAGGGTGGTTACAAATTGAAATTGTACAAAAAATTGATTTTCGAATTTCACTGAATATGTTGATTCACTAAACAATTTCGGAGTCTAAGTCTAGAAAACTAATAATAATTGTTTACAATGCTAAACTAACGAAATTTGTACTTTTATAGGTGCTTGAAATTTATACAATTGTACTTGCTTCAAATTGGGTGTTCGAACGTTCAGATGTTGACGACAATTATGATATTGGAATATCACATAAAAGTATTATTTCACTTTTCATTGTATTCTACAGGTAACTGTTTAAGTATTTTCCCTGACACAACTTGAATACATACTTGGCCTAGGACGCTAGTTAAAATATATTATTTCTTTCTCTGTTTTTGTCCCAATATACTCCAATACTCCGGCTTCCTTTTAGTTCATTACAATATATCCATTGGGTCTACCTCAGGTCAAGTGTAACTCACCCTTAGTGGGAAGTGTGTGTATATCGTCAGGAAATAGTTGAGTTAGTTTTAGACGGAGAGGAGCATTTGATGATTTTGCTTATAATCCAAATCATAGCACAATGAAAGTATTCGCAGTATTATTTGTTCATGCGTATGATTGGTTCAAAACGCAGGCCGGTTTACTCATTGAGGTAGCTCATTGAGTGCGCTACCTTAATAGTCAACCACACCGGGTTCGACCATTTTTAACAACATTGGGCTTTATTTGCAAGGAATACGTCAGTTTTATTGGACATATTGAAATGAATACAAAATGCGAGGTATTCTTTATGGAAATGGCCAAAATTACATATGTATAGAATCCATAAGCGTAGCTCACGCCGTACTTCTAAATGTGTAGTTGTGACCGACGGCCTATCAGTTGTGATGGTTTCCTATGAACTCAAAGTCAGCATCGAATGATGCTCGTTGTCGACCACTGCAATGCAGTTCTGGCAGTTGCAGTTTCTAAGGGTCAGTTACTGAACTGGTCTTGCAAAAAATACTGCAAAGTTCTGTACTGTCGATGCTGACGATCAAAATATCTCTCTTCGAGTTATTTACGTATGATGTACTCTAATAATCATGACTAATTTTTACGATATTTTCACGTCAGACACATTTAATCGTGGGAGAAATACCGTCCGCCATGTTTACATTGACAAGCACACCGAAGATCGACGCAAAAAAAAGTTCCGATGCACCACAGTTGATGACATAGACGCGAGCTGTCGTGACGTAGAAAGGCCAGGAGTACTAACCCCGTATTTTTCGTTCATAAACGGCAAATTTGGCTTGTGTATGTGATAACATTGCTTATCACATACATAGACACAGTTATTCCTATAGTATGACGTCACACTATAGGTATATGACTACGATGAATCCATATTCCACATGTGGTGGATATGGGACCCGGACTACTTTTAAAACGTAAACAAAAAATCAGCTGTTCAGAACTTATTTTCAAATCCCTGAAATGCAAACGTGGGAGGGTAATGAAGCATAAGGAAATATGGAGTATTAAAATACATGTGTTAAATACAAAATACCGTCGATACTAGAATTATTATGAATTTGTGTTTCTTCGTCGTTGATTTTCAATTGAAACATTTGATTTCTACACCACTGACATTTTAATACGCTATGTTACCGGCATTATGTGTTGTCTACCTCGTTAAAAGAGCCCCTGTCGATGTCCATCAAACAACGTAAAAAAAGATAGCCGATAATCCAAGACACATACCAATCACCCTGCAGCAGTAAGAATGTTTTCTGAAGCAACATTGACGGGTTTCAAGTTCAACATCACGATCAATGCTGCCGCGGTAGTCAACGAGTCGAGCCCCCGGCCGGGTCGAGCCGAGGAAGAGAAGGGCATTCATCATTTCTGACATCAATGACGATACTCCGTACTTGAGACTCATCAGAAAAAACGCTATTTTATTTTTCAAGAGCGACGAGTTCATGAGGTTATCAGTGCATTTAAAGATGCAAGCTATTGCTTTGTCTATGCATATTGTGCATCACGTTGTATTGTACCGTGTTGTTGAACTTCCGTCGTCTCGCGTCTGAGCTCAGAAGACTCGTTGCTCGTAATCTTACCGAATGAGTCGGAGCCGAACACTGTTCTTCATTATATTTAAACAAGCTCACTTTATTCGTAAAATATTAATAGTCCGGCAGCCAGTGGGGTAAACCTTGCTTTGTGGTCTTAAGTTTTTTTCTTGGTGGATTTCGTTTGTCAAGACCATCACAAAAAGATATATAATTACTGGCCCTCTGTCAGCATTGAGCAATTTGAGAAAATTAGCATAATCAAAATGGCCGCCAGCTTATTGCACTTTGTATGAGAAAGAAGACTCAAATGGCTTTATACATACTGTAACTTTGTTTTTTCTCGTTTAATCACCAAGCAGTTGCTGACGGCAAACTAGAACATAAATATTGTCATATATTATTTGAATGAAATGCTAATTTGCATAATTTCAAGATGGCGGCTAGCTGTAAACATGTCCGGCAGCCAGCTGCCAGTGGGGTAAACCTTGCTTTGTGGTCTTAAGTTTTTTCTTGGTTGATTTCGTTTGCCAAGACCACCACAAAAAGAAGTATAACTACTGGCCCTCTGTCAGCATTGAGCAATTTGAGAAAATTAGCATAATCAAAATGGCTGCCAGCTTATTGCACTTTGTTAGAGAAAGAAGACTCAAATGGCTTTATACATACTGTAACTTTGTTTTTCTCGTTCAATCACCAAGCAGGTGCTAACGGCAAACTAGAACATAAATGTTGGCATATATTATTTGAACGACATGCTAATTTGCATAATTTCAAGATAGCGGCCAGCTGTAAACAATTCTTTGTTAAGCGTAACTCTACATTATTATCGTTTACTGTACTTCGTGCAGTTATTTTAACACAGTAGGTTTTACATCACTGTTTCAATAGTTGCACGTACATAAACTTTTTTTTCTGTTGCAAATTTAATGTTCATAATTAGACATGTAAGCAGCCGAATAGCCGAGTACTTGTCTGTTTACTTGTAAAAAGATATAAACTGATGCCGACAGTGTTCTGGTAATTGTGTTTCACTCTGCTAAGAGCCTCTGTTATGTTTCTAAGTAAGTTAGTGATCTTTATGCCATTGCTGAAACCAACCTGAGTTGTGATTTTCTAACCCGAATCAATGATTAAGTAAAGTGGTAACTTTTTCCCATTTTGACTGTCAATGCATTTTATGTACATTTAAGAAAAAAACGTTGTGATTAACACTACTTTCGAGGTTGATATGGAATCTGCTGACGTCATATTGAATCCATGATAAGTCACACTTTGTGTATCGGAAAAATACTACGGGTTTGGAGTACAATGACATATAGAAGATATTTCCAAAGTTACTCGGGTTCTCTAAAGGTGAAAAGGGGAAGGCGGCTCAACGCACCATACGATTTTTGAGGATGTTCTGTTTTTTCGTATGTTACTCTTAATATGTGTATTTTTGGGGGGGTTAATTTATTTTTGGATGTACTATGACGATTCGTCGTTCGGTCTGTAGTGTCAAAATCATTTGTGATCCATTTCAACATGCATTTCGAAACTCTTAAATGTGAGTTCTTCTTCAGTCCCGTAACATTGTTACCTTTATTTTGTTCGTGTATGACCTCTAGAATTACATTTGTTCATTTAGTAACGAAACTATTATTGATATATTTGGATCTGAATCCAATCCAGTGTGAGATTTTATATTTGTTTTGTCTGTGTATGGCCTGTTTTCCTTTGGATGTTGTTGAACTTTTTTGTTCTTTACTTAATGTGTTTATTTGTTTGTTTTTTCTCCTTTTCGTTGATCCTTTGCGTTGATTTTGGCTCTTACTACAAGTAATTCATCTTTTAAGTTTTGTTTCTCTTGTATGCTATTATTGGTTTTTCAGGGAACAAAAACTGAAGACGTCCATCGCTTTCAATTATTTTCCATTTCATTGTTAGTGCTTTTATATAGTTTGTTCTAATTTGTGGACTGTATTTGGTTGCGTATGTATATTAGTTTTGTTATTATTGATTTTCCCTAGTTTGAGGTACGATTCGCACTTTGAATGCCCAACTTCCTTTTTCTGATTGTGCGATTTCTGTGGTCTTATAACCTTGTTTTTGTTTTGTTTTTGTTTTTTGTCCTAAATTCAACTTTCTTGTCAAAGTCTTGGTTATTATTATATGTTGTTACACGGGCATATCTCAGCAATTTACCTTAATTAAACCAGTAAAAATAGCTTTTTGGGTCGCACGAGTTTCTGGCTAGATATTGAAATGGTCTGTTATTTTGGGGTGAGTTTTTGTGTCGGGAGTTCTCCCTTTATTGTATCGTTGACTTTGTAAATCATTAATGACACTTTGAGGAGAATACTCTATTGTAAATTTGAAAGTTCAGTGTAACTTATTGATGTTAGCCATAAATTCACATTCAGCTCAGTTTCTGTTCCCGCATAGATCATGAAAACATCATTTCTGAATCGTTTCCAAAGGGAAAGTCTGCTTCTGTGTAGTTGAATGACCTCAGTTTAAAGGTTGTAGTATGTTGTATCAGCGATTTCCGGCGAAACTTGTGAACCCAGGCTACAGCCACAATTCTGTTGGTAGACGTTTCTGTTAAATTCAACCATGTTATGTTGCAGAATTATCGTTGGTAATTCTTTAGTGGAACGCTTCGATCTTTTCTTTATATTTTACAGCTGTAATTGATAGTTGATACTGAATCAAGTGCGTTTGTGACAGCTTGCTTCAGTTTGTGGAGTATTTGTGTACATCGAGATTACATCCAGAGTGACTAGTAATGCATTATGTTGTATTGTTATCTTGCTTAGTTTGTTTGTAAAGTCCGTTGTATCTTTAATGTACATTGGCTGGTTTTGTACAATCAGTTTTAAGAAATAGTCTATCTTATGTATTCCGATATTTTGTGTGTTGGGCTAGACCAGCCATAAATAATTTGGACCGTGACGACAAATGAATTTTGCTGATGCTGGTGACTTTTTTTGAATTTTTGGAGTGGATACTGCGTTGGTGTGCATATTATGTGTATTCAAAGGATCATGATATTTGAACGTATCATTTGTCTATTTGTTTATTCTAGTACATGTCCGTGTAGTTTTCTGGTTGTGTTGTCGCTGTCATTTACATGCACTTTTGTA
>LD346259.1:4005-20999 GCA_001465055.1 Ptychodera flava
AACGATACGTAAGTACAGAGAGCATATAGAGGGCCTTCGTCGCAATGCGGAAGTGCACATACGTGACCTGTCAAAACTTTTCCCACATGACAGTCTCCGGGTGCGCGTGAACTCCATAAGTGTAATTTTGACGTAATTCGTAGTACTTCACCTTAAGGTAAACATTTACTCTTGTTCAAGGGAGCGTTTTCGTCGTGTTATTGTGTGAGTTAAACGATATTGTAAAGAACAATAATGAACTGTTAGCAAGAATAATTGGCATACAATGGTATTACATGAAAGTACAGGTACAGGCAATGAAAAAAGTTGGAGCTCACCATGACTGACCACTTTTAAATCAATTGCAATAATGTCAAATGCTTTGAGAAGAGAGTCAGTAGATAGACGTACATCTAAAGGTGCACTGGTAGAAACTTGCTGGATCGAAAATTCACATAGACAACCAGAGCGCACGATTGTACTCTGGGCGAATCTCTCAGGGTACGTATCCTGGGGAAAAGCAGACATGACTAAGTGATATAGTCTCATTCTTTCTTAAACCAACACCAATGATGGCGAATAGAAAGTTTGATATCTCATTTGTGCCCCTCTCTCTCTCTCTCTCTCTCTCTCTCTCTCTCTCTCTATATATATATATATATATATATCTATATATCTATATATATATATATATATATATATATATATATATATATATATATATATATATATATATATATCATTGTCACGTCGCCTTTGTTTTTGTCAATGATGTTTTTTGACAGATATCCGCTGAGTTTTTTTATGAATTGGAAATATAAAGTTTGCTTTTGCTTATTGCATATATGAAAATCACTTTTGTTATTACAATATTGATCCATGATCAGATCTTTTACTTAAATTTACTTATTTACGTATATGTCACTTGTTGAAGTTTGCATGCGAAAAAAACACTTCTTTGTATTCAATAAGCAATATTTTTTATATTTTAGATTTGAAGAAAAGCAGTGCATGGCAAGATCTCTGAAAATGTTACGTACCCTGCCATTGTAGAATTTCAGTTTAATTTCTGGAAGTGCTGGTCCTTCTTGTTGGCTGAGTGTGTATGGTACACCGCACACGGCTGATAACGGGAAAATGACATCAATGAAGACGTGGATGCCACCTTTTATAATTAAAATATGTTAACATGATTACTTGTTGAGTATGATTACATACATTGTCTTTAGCTAGGATAAAGGTTGCCGATGTTTTCTATACGATGTTACATCATCGAATGGGAAACATTTTAGACTTGTCAACAGCACAACGACCACTATGAAAGGCTGACACCGTCATGTTCAATTAGCCGAGTAGTGTTTATACGTTAGTGAGATTTCAAATTTTGATTTTAAACTGTTACAGTACTTTTATGGTCGACAATGATAAATTATTGACGATTTTTTTTCTAGGTTTTTTGTTTGGTGGTGAGAGAGTAACTTAAATTTTACAGCTTTAGACATTGCACAGGTGCTACAAAATGCTCTTGTGTATCAGTTATGTTTATTGGTATAATAATTTCCATGTGACGATTTTAATGTTTTGCCATTTATTGTTTTCTAACCTCAACAGATTGTTCTTTGCATTATATTATACCAAGACAGAGTGCGCTCATTTTTCAAATCATTTACAATAGTCATTTATAATAGTCCTTCACTCAAATGATCTCCTTATTGATATTCTGTATAGATCATAAAGTGGCATATGACAGACATAGGATAATTTGATATAGTCATGACTTCTGGGTAAGTGTTTATGCTAAATGTCCGTGATAAAGGACAGTGTGATCAACTGATTTATTGCATTGTTGGTATAACAGTGAATACCCAGAATGCAATTATATTACGGACTTTTAAGAGACAAATAGAATAAATAGTGATCGCACAAAGATTACATCTTATTACATTCATATAGTTAAGTAACACGGAAAATGATAGCCTTGCATTATCAGTTAGAGTCTATTCTACTCTCTTCTCTAATGAAGTATTAAGGAAGGATGTACTCAATATATTTTTAAGTTTCAATACATACATTCGACAATGCGAAAAAGTGGTTGTCATGGAGTTTTTTATCGGAAAGTAAGCTCATAGGCAGTCCGGCTGGCATATGATAACCAGTAATATATTCAAACCTATTAAATGATTTGTCGAGCCTTTAATGACATTTTGATGGCCTTATTATCGAACAACTGACAATCCCCAGCCTCTATGCAGTTTTGTGACATCTTCATTCGTTTGATTAAGTCTTATTCTGTGTATGATAGCATGCCAGTACGAATGCATCTTGACGTTGACAGCATGGCCTTGTCTGGAAACTCGTAAAAACTGAGCTCTGTTAGATGGTGGAGACTCAGCCGAGCAGTTTTGGCCAGCAAGTTTTCACAAAGTGACTAAATGCCTTGCATTTGGAGTTCAAATCCGTTCGAGAAACTACTTCATTTGTATCGATGTATGATTGGTATTAAATTGATCATTATTGATGATAGATTAAGATTTACTTACAGTGGCCATTGTCGGTGTTTGATTCCCAAATCATATCTCTTAATTTGAGATTTGCTTTCATTTCGCCAATAACTGCCTGTACATCGAACAAGGAATAATCAATCTGCAAAATAATTATTTTGAAAGTTGTGCTATTTTTATGGTATGCTTTCCTGCTTAAAATAAGCTTAATTAAAAATAACAATGGCAATAATAATATTCAATAAATGGTCTTTATTAAAACTTTTAAAATATTCATCCTATTTCAGCTCACACTGTAAGGCGAAAAATTGAAAACAATTACCACGGTTGTGAGTAAGAGACGGGCCCGGGACAAAAATCTGGCATGCACGCCACTTAAAATATTGCTTGGCCGGTATTACAGCGAATTTTAAAATAGCTTGGAATTACAACGTGCTAGGGTGATTAGAAAAAACGTTTCTGGCGATAGAAAATAACGCCAGCTATATCATTTAAACGTGTTCTCCTTTGACAGATTTTGTAACAATTTTACCCAATACGACGTCCACTGTTCTAACTTACAGAACGTGTTCAGTGTAGGAAATACCAATCGTTGCACCTATCCGTACACACTATGTTGTTATCGTTGTTTGCAGTTTCATAGAGGGAAATGTAATAAAGACAATATAAGAATGTTCAAACAAGCAGTGTACGGGTGAGTTTTTCAATGGGAGTGCGGCAACGGCAACGCTTACGATGTTGACTGTGCCACAGTGAACGTCGTATTGGGTTAAATTGTTGCAAAATTTATCGAAGGAGAAGGTTTGTAATAAACGCAGTTGGCGTCATTTTCTATCGCCAGAAACGTTTTTCTTATCAGCCAAGCATGTTGTAATTCCAAGCTATTTCGCAATAAACTGTAATTTAGATGTGACCAAGGAAGATAGGGAACATCGTTTGTAATACTGATTAAGTATATAAGTTTTATACAATTTTCACCGCTGAAAATTATCAATCTTGGTGTTCGGCGCAAGGCGCACTAAATAGTCACCTACAGGGCTTTTAGGAAGGCCTGTGTAAGCTGGAGTTTCACAGGTTGAGTTGTAAAATGGTGGCCAATCGCTTTCTTCTAGTAGAGTCACCGTCAAAGTTGCCTGGTTAACACCTATAATGTCCTATTACAGACGAAGGCAAAAGAAAATGACAGGTGAAAATTCTTGGTTGTTTCCCATTCAGTATTTTCGACACCATAAATGTTAGTCTAGCAGATATCCGTAAACTGGAAATACATTAAAATTACTTTCACAAGGGCATCGGTGGATATACTCACACAGATGTCCTCGTGGGCAATAAAAGCGCTCGACGCTAAAAGCAGAGCGTTATAAATAATAACACAAATTACTTCAAGTACAAAGTAATGATGCCTGTTACTTAAGTTTCATGCATCCTGATAAATAATATTTGTTTTGGTGGCGACATTGTGAAACAAAAATTGTCGCCACCAAAAGAAATATTATTTATCAAATATAAATACTCACAAGAAATAGAATTGTCGTCCCAATCATATAAATGAGAGTGCAGAGGTAGCAATCCTTTTAGTTCTGTCTGATGATTGCATGGCATGAAACTTGAATAACAGATTCTATTACTTTGCACTTGAAGTAAAAAACAGACGGATTAGATAGATAGATAGATAGATAGATAGATAGATAGATAGATAGATAGATAGATAGATAGATAGATAGATAAATAGCTTAGATTAGATAGATATATATATTTTCATTCAGCTTTGTAGAATGGCTGCCATATCATCTTGTAGACATTCTCACATGACAAACGTTTGTATAACTCCAATATTTTCAGTTGGAATAGAAGACTCGACTACTCTCTTGAATACCGCAACCTTCAATGAACTTGTATCCGACTCATTACAGATCTAGCAAACGCTTTTGGCTGTACATTTTGCAGAGAAGCAGACCCCTTCAGCTTGACCAATATTTACGTCTTTTCGATGCGTTCATATTTCACCCTTTGTCGTGACGCATATTTATGAACATAAGTGCACTAGGAAGGTAAAAAATAATTTTACGAAAGATATTTGCATTTCGTGTAAAGATACTGCGACCACTGTGTGGAAGTTAAGAATTAATGTAAAGATAATGATCTACGTACTTATCCGCAAATATGTGGCCTTACGCTGATGCTAAAAGTGAAGTACTTTGAGTTGATTCGTTTTCCTTACCGTGAATGAAACATGTAGCTTGTAATTAGTTTCAATATCATAGTCGAAAAAGCCATGTGTGACCAGCATGCCGTTGGGCTTCATCTCAAATCTGTCATCCTACGGAAAGAAATTTATGAATATGACTATGTCTACACATTGTCAAATAGAAAGTAACTGTCGGTAAGTATGATAAATAATCTCTTCCATTCCTGGTAACAACGGTCTATGGTTCATTCGGCTCAGAGAAGACCTTCAAATTACCGTAGATAAATTGACTTCCCCCAGAGTTTGGCCGATTCAGTTTTTGTTCCTTTAATCGTACGGTAGTTTCTGTTCCACATGTCACTTTTCTAATTTCTGTTCAATATTTGTAATAATTTCAGTATGCACCGTCAATCAAAAGTAGTCTATGACGCTTTTTTCAAAACTATTTTCGTAACTGGTGAAAGTTAATTTTCGGCATTCGACTGGTGTAAGGCCTTATGAAAATATTCAAGACATTTTCTTGTGTTTACCTTGTTTCCTGACAGAATATGGAATGAATATACGTCATTTCCCAGAGTATCCTGAAAATTATACACTTCCTCTCCAGGCCTTGCACTCTACAAGCCAGACACAGGAAAAAACCGTTATCCATCGTATGTTTGTATATTTGTGTATTTTGTGCGCTTTAGACCTACATCAAAGTTAGGAAAGGGGTTTAAGTCAAAATACTCTTCTTGGTTGAATGGTTTGACATTCGTAATATGTCAATTGCATTTTTGTATAAGCATTAGCGAGAGAGAGAGAGAGAGAGAGAGAGAGAGAGAGAGAGAGACCAGATACTTCATGGCCTGCCTTAATTAATTGGCGATGATCAAACAATAAGAGCTAAGAAAACACGATAAATCTGCATGGCAATTAATATATTAATAGGGAAGTGTTGCCTCTGCGACAAACGCAGATCATTGGCACCTTCTTACTTACCCGTACTGCAAGGGTATAAAGTAACGTGGAACGAGGAAATAAGGACTAACTTTCACGCTGACAAAGCAGGAAACCCCGACAGCGTTTTCAAAATAGTGAACGGAAGCAATGCCGTATTTCACGAAGCAATATATGTTTTCACTTCCGAATAGAAAATTGGGTAATCTTACCCAAGGCATCCGAAACAAAACTAACCTTTAGGAGCATGAGTCAAAAAGATATAAATTTACCGTTACTTTAACCTTCCTCTGTCGTTAAGACACACGAATAATTCAGAAGTCACTTACTTCCTGTATGCTGACAGTGAAGGTAAGAGTATCATCGTATTCATAAGGCGTCGAACAGGCTTCGTTGTGTGTGTGTGTGTGAGAGAGAGAGAGAGAGAGAGAGAGAGAGAGAGAGAGAGAGAGAGAGAGAGTTGTTAGCTAATTTACAGGAAAGACATTTTGATAACAATATGTCAGCATTATCTAAAGTGTTAATGTGATTATACATGTACATTAGTTCACGATCGGCTTCGAACTCACAACGTTCAATCCATTCATCTAGCGGATTCACTCAAATATATTCAATGGTTGCATTCTTTGAGCTAAGGTGAACCTTTAAATAGATTAACACCCTGAATGACGACGACCTTGATGACTATCATATGGCCAGTATCAGTGACGAGGCACGCTTCACGTATACTTACCTCCAACGAATAATCTGATAAGAAAATATACATATAAAATGCGTCTTTCCCGGTAACATATTTCTTGTCGGACCGGTTGCATAATGGACCGCTTACGAAGGCGTATGCTTCGTTTGGCTTCTGCCAAATTTATATGAGGATAATATCCGTTCCGTGCACCTGAAAGTAGGCGTATAACATGTGACCAGATGCAAACAGAAACTGGAATTTCCAGTTATGTGTCAGTTTTACCTACAATAACTGTACAAAGGTCAACGGGAGGCTTGTGTTTAATACAATGCTTTTCATTCTTTTAGATAGCAACTTTACTGTACTTAAGCAATAATGTACCCCTTTCCGGCCCATAATAGTCGAAAGCAAACTTTGCATGACATAATGAAAGAGGCAAAGCCGAGTACGTAATGGAGTGTAAAGCTTACTTGAGTAGGAATGTATTGCTAAGATGAATTAAGCTGACATATTTTTCAAAAGATGCACTGGACAACGGTCTGTGCTTGTGGCATTCATCTGTGCGTTACAAATGTAGTTGTCTGCGTTGCCGGCGTGGTTCTTTACTTTCTCGTTGAAAGTATAATTGACTTATCGTGCACGTTGTCGTCCCTTTCGGTAGCGAAAAATGATTTGGTCAAACTAATCAGACCTTCGCGACCTCTTCTCCCAAAGTGTAACATCTAGTCAAACCAGACCTTTCGATGTAAACCAAAGTCGTGTGCAATTAAGAGCACAGGCAACATCGATAGTGTTTTCAAGGCACCACAGCGCTTTGTGCGTTACCGGGTATTCGCCATTTTTTTCATGGTCTTTGCCACGCTACGAAACACGTAGTTCGCCACTTGAAACTCCCTCTCGTGCATGATATTTACCTTTGGTGGTATGGGGGCCTGTAATATGTCGATGAATTGATGCTCGCAAACCAGACAATGAGGATTGTTTATGCAACCATCTGACCGTTGACCAGTTTTTATCACCGGAAACGCTCAGAGTTCGTGAATTTCGCTGATTTATGAAATCGGACTGTGAATTACTTTCACGCCTTCACTTCCTGTCTGTGCAGCAGTGGACAACGGACCAAAGCCGGGCCCAAGCCCTGCAGAGCTCTACGGCCGCTCGGTTAAGCTAGCCGACATGTACAGTAATATCACGTACCGTTATTCTTTAATAAATAATGAAGTCATGTAGACATTCTACACATTGATGATTATGCAGTGCGTTCGCCGCGCCCGAGCCAGGCAGCCATAGGTACAATGCCAGTCAACATGTTGGCCTATAGGCCTACACTAATCGCGTAGGGTGATTCTTTTATTGAATAATCAGGTTCAATATAGACATTCTACATATTAAATACGATTATTATCCCAGCAATGTGCCAAGTGCCTGTGTAGTAAGACATATTAGGGATCGTATTATGGGATTCCTGGGATCGCATTAAAAGTGGCACTCCCACTTGGTAACATTTTTAAAACACATGTTTTTAATGCCAAAGGTCGATATTTGACGTGGCGACTGCGCACGGATAGGGATACATCGATAAAAACATTTCATTTCCCGAGCGTATTTTTCACGTCCCGAAGTTTTACGATCATATCTGATTATGACCCGAAATCCCCCGAAGGTTTTTTGTTGTGCTGATTGACGATATTATAGGGAGTCCACAATAAGTTCGAACGACGCAATTTATTTACCTTCCCGGCACTGCGAACACTTTTTGTACAGCATTATGCCCTTACCTCAGGTAAGTTTTTTTAAAACTTCTCCTTATTTTTGTCGTCTTCATTATTCTCAATCAGTTGTATAATATATTTAACCAATACCACATAAATATCAATTATAACGTGTTAAATATTAGCCGCCTCTGATGACTACATTTGTCGTCTGCGACACGGTTACGTGTGGTTCGCCGCGTGGCATGCACCTATCCATACCACACGGCGGCCGCTATGTATCTACCGCACGTAACTGTGCCAGTCATCGATGCGAATTCCGGTGGAATCAGCAAAACATGTTGTTTTTTTTCGTTTTTTCGTCAAGTCAGTAAGACTCAGCTTTCTCCCACGGGGCATGACCGATCACCGACGCGAGTTGTACTATGGCGTACAGCAGCGTCAGTGTAGACTTGTACTCCATAGCTTAGTTGACAATGGCCCCAGTGCCGAACGTTCAATGTTCGGAAGCTGAATTTTGGTGGGCCACCGGAATTCAAAGTTTTACTTTTTTGAGAACACTTTTTTATCGATATCTCGCGAACCACGCGCAGTCGCCACGTCAAATATCGACCGTTGGCATTAAAAATGTGTTTTAAAAATGTTACGAATTGGGAGTGCCTCTTTAAAATCAACGTAAACTTGTTCTTGAGTGAGGAGTAGTGAAAGATGTACAGTCGTGCCTGCTCTTACTGCGGACATTGAAGCAGTTAATGTTTTTGGTTGCACTTTTTTAATAGAAGCTTTAGTTCAAAAAGATGATAAATTATATGCTAACTAATGCAAAGTAATGGTAATTAATATTACGCAACTAATTTTGACGCATTTCCTATTCATATACAGACTAATGCCCCGCAACACTTTAATTTTTCTTTCCATAAGTGAATCCAACACCTCTATACTGGTGATTTCTATTGAGGCAAGTGTTGGGTTTACTATTAATTATATGAATAAAAGTGTGAAGGTTTGCAAATTTGCATGAGATCGATTGGGCTGCAGTTCATTTACGGGATTAAATGAACGGATAGTCAAAGTTTTACGTGGCCAAGAGTAGTAAAATATCACATCTAATACCTCTAAAACATTAAAACAAACAAAACTATCCGTTAAGTAGGTTTTAAAATCGTGTAGGGTGTCCCTAAAAGTGTTATCAGCCTGTTCACGTAGAATGACAAATCTGTGTTCAAAGTATTCACGTATTCGTGAGAGAGCCTGCAGGATATATCAGGAATCTGATCAATTAATTAAGTGGTTTAAAACGCCAAGCATTTGAAGTTTTTAGACACATCATTTCATTGAGTGATGTTTTTGTCAAATCATTCTACTTCTAACCAATTACTGAAGCGAGTGAGAGTGGCAATTTAGTACGTTTTTTCTACTTACTTAAAAAATCACATAGTTTCTCATTTGATCAGTTTCTTCCCAACCATGTCATATCATGATACACCAACCCGTATCTTTATAGCCCAAAATGTTCCGCACAAAATTTCATCGTTCCATAGCAGGCTTCTTATCTTGTCACGATTGGGGCTCACAGATTAATGCTGTAGCAATATCCGTTCTCCAGTTTCCTGTACTGAGAAAATGCTGCGTTGAAGATGACCGTGGACTTTAGTTGTGGGCTATTTATGACATTGTATTGTCAGAGTATCCCTCAGTGAGAAAGTGGGTCCATGATTTTGTCTGTGAGTGTGTCTGCCAGAGTCTGTCTGTGCCTGTTAGTAACTCAGTTCATTTTTTTGTTAGAGTGCCAGGTCCATTTATACAGTATCGTGGTTATGTCGGTTACCGATGACATAAAGAACACAATAAGATGACACACAATGCTATGAGCTCTACCGACATTAAAAAAGTACAAAAAGTACAAATTATCACTTGCCTGTGCGCTGCACTCTACTATTCTATAGCTTCAAACTAATCCGTGGTTTGATAATAATGAGGAGATGGAGGTAGTATGCAGATTTACTTCAAAGAGAAGTTTAAGTTACAGGGTTAATTTGTTTTAATGTGTAAACGAGCTGTCCCCCCGTGCTGGTGTTTTGTGGCGCCACTATTGTTTTAGAGTGGAATTTATCCAAGGACGCTAACTTCTCTAAAATATTAGGAAATAAATCAGTACTAGAAAGGAAGGTTAATAGTAATATGAGAGTCATGAAAACTAAGAGGTGTTAAATATTACTTTTTGATGATTAGACAGTATTGTAATTGTATTTTAGGCGGCTGACATTTCCAACCCCTTGATGATACGCTACATGCATACCAAACCATTATTGTGCTAGTATTGTGTTTTGAAAAAAAATATGCTCATTGAAAAAGCAGAAAGTACGAGACAGGACAGACGAAACTCGCTGTTATCACAGTTATATATTCGTGCAACATAGTTTTTCAGTTAGATAAATATTGGTACGTGACACGGGCAAACACTGTTGTGCAACTATGTTCCTTTCAATGTTACATCACAAGTAGTTACTCCATCAATAATGGTGCAATATGAACTATCTGTGAATTTAATCTCTTTTTCAATTGAGAAAGAGTAATGAACTGCCAGTTGAGATTTATTTCAGCTGCTTTATTCAAAAGTTACTTTATTCACCATGACAGGAAAAAGTCTTAATTCTTATAAGTAAATATTGATCCCAATAGGCGAATGTGTCTGTATATCCGCCATATTGCGGCCATTACCGTTTCCTTCTCGGGCTCAAAGTTTCACTATATTGCAGTTTACTCCTGCCTGTTTTAACGTATCACTAATAAATAAAAGTGCTTGTTTATCGTCTATGTATTGCAAAGAAGACGTAGTTTGGTTTTCCAGACCACGTAGCTTTGTTGGCGCTTTGTTATATCTGTTTTGTCGCAAGTATTTTTTAATGAAGATGAAAAACACTTCTGTCACTTTTTACTCAAGATAGAAGGTTGGCAGAACAACCAACTAGTTTTATAGATAAATGCATTGCAAATGTAAATGCTCGTAGAAATCCGTCTATGTTTTGACACCTTAGTAATCTGTAGCTGTAGAAAATAGTAGATTTTGGTAGACGTGACCGTATACAACGTTACTGAAATTTGTAAGAGGGTAGAGGTAACATTGCTATCACCATGACCGTATCAATGTCATAATGTCTACCAATCTAATGATAAAGAGAAGTGAATGCAAAATAACACAGTACCGTTGCAAGCAACAATTTATATCTGGAATTTAAATATCTGGTGAAATCAACAACGCAAATATAGGCGCCAATAGTTCACTCAATTAATAACATCGTAGCACATGGTATTAATGTAAGCATGGCAGACAGAAAACTGTAACCATTGTACAAGACATTACTTCTAAGTTGATGTCGTTCATATATCACATACATGAAGTACTCTAACAATAGTAATATACAATGATTTCACGTAAACATATTTTCTCTAACATTCTGGACGATATCCCTGACACATTGCCTTAACAGGTAATTAAAAAATACGAAAATGGTAAGAATTGAATGCGAAAATTCATTTCAGTACAAAGATAATTTCCATTAATGCTCGACTTTACAAGACTGCAGTTTCGCTTCTGTAATCCAGTGTTTCAAGTACATACAGCTGTGCTGTACCGAAGAATACTATCCATAAAACTAGATTGGTAGACTTGAGAGCCAGTCTTAAATATTCCAGGCATTCCTACATTTCGTCATTGGGTGGATTATCGTGTCTCTCTTTAAAGGCTTGAGTGAAGAATCTCTGCAAGTGTTAACATTGAACTTGTCATGTGAAACATATAAGGAGAAATTGCATTGAAAGTAGAATGCGCCTAAGGGACAGATATTTGGACTGTGACAATTTTACAGTACTTTTCTAATCTACCGCTTGTGTGGGGTTCATTTTGAAGATCATATAATTAGTAAAGTTTTCACAGTCTTATTTTGTAAAAAGTTAAAATTAATTAACGCTAGAAGCCTGTGGCAGCCATTTTCAAATTTTAAATATAATTAGTCTCAGGTATAATCCTCGTGACCAAAGGTTTTTAATCTTGATTCTGAATAAGAATGGTTGGAAGTTTCCGTTAGGTAATTTTGAGCAAGAGCTTAAGTCTTTCACTTTCGAGGTGTACAGTCCCTTAAGCAAAGCTACATAGAAAACAGTCTGTGTCGCAAATGAAATATCTACGACATTGTATGTAAACGCGTAATTGAATTAAGTATCTAAAATGAAAGAAATTTCTAGTGGACAACCAAGAGACATGAAATTACTTGGATGTACCTGAGAACCGTTTGCTGGTGTTCTTAACAACATAAAGTTGAAGACATCCCTGAGTTCGTCTGGTCTTGGGCGCTTGTACCTGTCTTCATGCCAACAGCGTTGCATAAGCCGGTAGCTACAAAGGATTAAACAACGATTTACGATGACGATTTACTTTTATGCCATATCTCGGCACATCTGTACTCTGTCAGTACTTTTAAATCATTATCGGTACCGCGCGGAGAGCTGGTAATTTCACGGGTCGATTGGCGTCTGATACTTACAGTAAACATTAACTATTCATTTATATTGTATGGTGTAATTCTCTTGGTAGAAGCCTTGCTTTACAATGGAGACGAACTCCCATTTGTATTTAAAAATGATAAACCTTGAAGGTGATAATGGTTAAATCACAATATAACCTTAATCCGTTACTTGATAGTCATTCTAATGAACCTTGGGAGGTTGTGTATATTGGGCTACAGAATGGCATATTTCATTTTAAGACATATCACTTACGCTGTTGGTGTACATCCTTCTGGTTTCATAGGTCTTCTGCCTCGTCGTAAGTACTCCAGTAAATTTTCGTCTTGGACATCCATCATGGGAGAACCACCTTTTTATATAAGAATGCAACATGAGATATTAAATGATTGCAAATCAGTTGCAATGGAAGGGTTCTCTCTGTTTCTCAGTCGCCAGCTTTCTTTAACTTAAATATTATGTTTTCAGCACTTACCTAGTGAACATATTTCCCATAATACTATTCCGTACGACCACCTGTGGTACGAAACAAAGATCTAAAATTACCATGTAGCAAGACATAAATTACACACTACTAGGATAACTTTTCGTCTGTATTTTGCGCTAGCTAGAAAATCAGTTTGCAACACTTTGAGACTTCAACCATATGTATTGATATTGATAGAAGGTAGTACACATTCAAAAAGTAAGACTCTTTTCATTTCTTCATCTTTCAGACGTTAATCTTACCAGTCACTTTCCAATGTAAAGGTTCCATCGCGGAGAAACTCTGGAGGCATCCATCGAGAAGGAACTCGACAATGTTGATTTGGCTGTAAGAGATTGTGGCTGTAAGAGATTGTCATGAAGGTTGCCGTGAAAAAACATTTTAATGTGATTCGTGTGACCCCAGTACGACTGTCCAAGTACAGGTCCCTGTAATGTTGCTTATTCTCAGTAATATATATATATATATATATATATATATATATATATATATATATATATATATAAAACAGAAACATTTTACAATGTTAAGTAGCAATGCCAGAGCCACGAACAAAAAGCGGCAGTTTGCACTTAAACAGCACTGCATAAGGTTTGGTTCATTGCAATCGAAAATGCGTATGATTTGTCTGTGAGTTTCTCTTCTAAAGCCTCCGCTTATTTGTCTTTTTTAAAAAGAAAGACACAGGAATGAGTTTCATGACCAAAAGCCCACCCATGAGAGAGAATGATAGTCGGTGTCAAGTCCTTCAGAAACATCTCGTGCCAGTCCAAAATCTCCAATCTTGGCTGTGAAATTTTTAGTCAGGAACACATTGCGAGCAGCAATGTCTTTGTGAATTATTTTCTTGATTGACATAAATGAGAGTCCATTCGCGATGTCTTTGGCAACGTTTATCAATAGGGTTTCAGTTTCTATGCAGATTAATCTCCTCGATTTTAGATAGGTTTTCAGATCACCTCCGGATGCATACTCAGTCAGTATGTATTTCGAATCTGGAGAAGAGAAAAGCATAGCCAAGATGTAAAATGTTTGCTTTTGCTGGTATAGAGCTTCGAAGGAGCTTTAAAAACAATGCCACATCTAATTTACATAAAGACAGTGGTTAGAACTAAATATGTTGTGACAAATTAAAAAGTACTACATTTATTTCTCACGACGATGTTTGTGTAGAACTCAGGTACTTGTTATACTGATCTTCTCAAGTTAGTGTTATCTCTCACTTTTTTGATTGAAATTTTGCAATATATATCATTTGTCAATATATGTATTCATTATTTAGAGGTTATTATAGTCCTACCTCCATTAATGTCGATGCCGAGAATGGAGATAATATTAGGATGACAGGTCAATGCAAGAAGACACCGAACTTCGTTGACAAAATTTCTCAGGCATATTGCGTCTGAACGAACTGAATTGAAATGAGAAAATCATAGTTTTTAAGCATGGTCAAATAAACTCTGGCCTGCTGATAAGATTACAATGCGGTCGAAGAAGTCGAAGCTGCCTCAAAATTTTAGAGTTTTTTTAAATCGTCGCATCAAAGAAATTGACCTTCATAATATCAGAGGAAGGTGTAGTATTGCAGTAACGCTTCTTTATAATCCTCCCAAAATGCATGTTCATTTGAGTTTAAAATCTCTGTACTGGCTATTCCAATTATACAGAAATTCCGTCTCCAATACCATAGTGGTTATTAAAAATTAGTATGTTTTCATAAATGAAACCATGTCTCTTCTAGCTGCAATGATTTATCTTGAGTTGATGTACTTTGGCCAATCGTTCATCATCGACTAAGAAATAATTGCAAACAATACTTGTTGAGTACATTAAAGATTTAAGGAAAACTTATCCAATAAGAAATCCCAAAAATTTTCTATGAGTTGTTTAAACGGGTGATTATACTTGTATCCCTAACTGCGAGACTTCTTATCTTTGATAGCACATTGCTGTCTTATTTTAGTTGTTTGGAGTAAACGTAAGGTCGCGTATTTTACGACTGAAAGTTTAATTTGTTGTCAGAAACTTTCTTACACATGCCTCTACCAAAGTCCGGAACAAAACTAGGTTTTAAAAAATGGTATTGTAGCTTAATACATTCTTTCAACACCTGCTGTCTTCTTAATCTCTATGGCGAATGCGAGAACCAGTGTGAGCGACAGAAGTTTACCCCTTTGTTTGAGCAACCTGCAGCAAAAGCCATGTTGTCCTATACAGTCGCGTCCGAGATGCCTGAAATTCTTCATCATGTGTTCTAAGCATCAAATGCAGATATTCTAATTCTGTAAAACACGCACTTTCCCATGAATACGACACACACTTTAAATTTCCGGTGGCCGAACATAGATATCTGTACATAGCAAAGACTGGTAAATGTTTGCACTTATTCACTAAACGATGCATATGAAGAGTACGTTTTCTACTGGCAGTCGCAAGGTCCATTCGTGAAAGTAAATTATAGTCTTTAGCAGTACTGATTGAGGCATTTAAAGCAACCTACGCCCTACACAATCGCTACAGTTTTCGAGTCTACTGCAGTTGTAGAGCTCTGAGGGAAGTAGCAATGTATCACAAGATATAATCGACTATGCATCAATCCACAGTTAGTGTCTTAAACGATATGAATATTCAACAGTTCGGAAACCGACTTGAAGAATGTGCGAAAAGTGCCGGATGAAAACTGTCCAGCCAGTGTTGGCCAAGGGTGTTGCCAGATGCACAAGACGATGCATGTGATGCAAGTATAGTGCATTGCAATATCAGCACACTGGCGCTCACTGTTATATCATTGCTCATGGGGCAAGACGAAAAGAACTGTCATCAATGTAGTTAGTGTACAACAAAGGTTCAAATGAATTTCGACCCACTTTCGCAGATGGTTTTCGCAGCGACCTCTTTTTCTCCTCCACGGATAGTCAATCGAGCCTTGTAGACTCGTCCGAATTCCCCTTCACCAATTAGGTCTTCCTCAAATATCTTTAAAGCTTTCTTCTCAACATTCAAAACCAATGCTGCTTTCGGCAAATGTTCCTAGTAACGAAGATAGACAAGTACTTTGGATAAAGAAGGGCCGTAATGAAAACAGTGTGTGCCAGCATATATATATATATATATATATCTACGAAAATCAGTCTACCCACAGCTTTTGTAAGCCTTCTATTCACTTTTGTTTACTCTTGTACTAACGAGTATATGTAGAAGAAAATGTAGATGGGTAATTTTAATTATCATCACCAACTGTACTACGACTACTCTATGACAAACATTTGAAATGTCCCTCTCATACATGAGTGTCTTGGCAGCATTGCGTACTTTACACAAATCTCCATACTATATCCTCAATAGGATATGTTTTAGCTAATAACTAAAATATAACTCAAGAAATTTCACTTTCATTTGAATCATAATGACCTAGGCCATGCAATGTTTGTGCTCAACATTAACTAAATACTAAATGTATAAGGGAGTAAAAATCTTTCATTGTCTAATAAAAACAAAGTATGCCTTAACATTTATAAATCATATATTATGGTGAGCATCTTGCCTTTAGATAATCCTCCAATTCACTGTCTTGTCTGTCAACGGGTGCGTAAGGTGTTTTCTTTCGGGCAATACATGTATACAGAAATAGCATTAGAGCACACAAAAGTACTCCCACCAGTATAATCCATAAATAGAGTGGTGTAGCTTTGATAATTCCAGCTGCAAATGATCAGTTTGCGAATTAAAATCAGCTTTTGGCCAATAGGAAAGAGTTTTGACTGGTCATGCAATTGTTCTCAATTACGTTCAGGGTTATTTCATAGTTTGTCAATTCGTTTGCTTATTTGCCATCGTCTTACAGTAGGAGTATTTGACTTATCCCATAGACTCGAGAGAAAAACGGGACAGGCAACTCCGATAGAGAACAAAGGGTCTATGGGATTAGCAGCGTCTGATCTATCTTGGAATAATTAAGAGGTGTTAATGGGTCGGGGAAGGA
>LD346259.1:25985-46246 GCA_001465055.1 Ptychodera flava
TTGACTAAAGTACTGGTTCGCCCCCCCCCCCTCTCTCTCTCTCTCAAGCATACTTTTTAAAATCATTTTAAATGAGAATTGAGATGCGTGAGCTTTTAAATGTATTTACACATGTGTTAACAACTAGCCTAACAGCTAGTCTAAAGATTTCTCTACACACGAGACACATGGAAGCTCAAAATTTGCACATAGTATCATCAGTGCAAGTACTTTCAACCATGGCAACCGCTTGGGCCCCGCCAACGCTGCTTGCAGCTTTAATTGTTATGTTTGGTTTTTCTCTTGAACTAATCTATAAAGTAAAGCATAAAGGTAAATCATTCGTAGCCTTTTAGTAATCAAATTTGTTTACCTATATCGCAGGCAGGTCCTGTCCATCCTTTGTAGCAATGACAAGCACCATTGAATCCATGACAAGAAGCACCGTTCTGACATATGCAGTCTTTATCACATAACATACCATATTTACCAGGTGGGCATCCTTTAGAATACAATGACATGAATTAATTACACAGACGTCACCTCTGCTAGCCAAATTCCTGGTTCGAATTCAAATATAACAGGATGATTTTCAAATCTTGTATGTACATGATACACGGACGTCATACTATTAAGCCTGGTCCCTGTATGGTCATTATACATATTCCCTACAGAATCACTGTCAAACTTTTGCACTCTTGTTGCTGCGTATAGCGTACAGGTACAGGCACAGAGACAGGTTGTGTGTGTGCTTTTTACAAATAACTCCCCATGTTCCAATATTGATGTCGTTTCTGAGTTCTGTTCTGTGGACTTGGAGTGTTCGATAATCAAGTGTTGACCTTCCATGTTCTTCTAAGGCATGATTCTCTGAGCTGTATACATATAACTAAAACAATAAATAATTCGAATTGATCAATCTTTTACAAAGCTAGTGAATTGTAGCCCAGTCTAAATATTCTTTTCCCGATACACTGCAAGTTTGTTGCCGATGATTTTAAGAATATATGGATATCGATTTCAAGAAGGTGCGCGCATGGTTCAGGAGATTTTCTTTTATCTTTACTCAACAATTAAGTAAGCATGGCGTCCTTCACTTTTGCCAATTGGACCACACTTGCGCGTTTAATTCATCATATAAGCACAAATTTCAGAGCATCGATCCAGTAACGACATTACGAACACTCCACGGAGTCAAAGGCATATTTTCAACATTGCATTAATTCAATCAATCATCAAATATTATCGATCAATGTGTCATTACAACTGGTCTAATTGCCAGTATCATTCAAGTTAAATAAACAATTTACCAGGAGCAAGAAAAAAATTTAATGACAACAGAGTAATCTTGAACCACTACTTAGAGAAGGTATGTTAACTAAATGATTATTAACAGCAAGAGATTCTAAACGTTGTTTGCAACATGAACATGCAGTAAGATATTATGTTCGTTGCGATCAGATAAAGTGAGATTATATGTTCGAAGTGCATTAGCGGCCGCATTTGTTCACATTTGTTATCATGCTTATGTCTATGTTTTTAAGTACGTGGAGATTCAACTTCAAATTATACTGCCACCGTGAAAAAAACAAAGAGCGTATGTCACAGACAGCTCTTTAACGTTAACTTTGCATATAGCTTTAAGAAATTTAGCTTGAAGTGTTTGAGCTAGATAAGGTTTTAATGCATACAAGAGCTAAACTAGAGCTAGTGCGAGTATCTCGTTTGCAAAAAACAACTACTGCAGAGTTGCATTCTTCAGCAAACCTAGCTACGAAGTTTTTTATTTCTTTTTTATCGATAGCAAATGTCAGATACCATGAAAGCCGTGGGTTTGAATTTTCGTGGTATAATTTACAAAACGTAAACTTTTTTCTTGTGGCCCTGCAACTACCATTAAGCTCCACATTTAACAAATTCATATGACTTATCAAATACAACAGATCAAAACGAAAGTCAACATATTAATTCTTCATATCACAGTGACTTCATCTATGACTTCAGTACAACAAAAATGGATTCTATATAAACTAGGTTATGAGATTAGATATTTCCTAATGGGGTAAAGCTATTTCGCAGTAATATTTTGTTTGAAAGCGTATATGCTTTACTAATCAAAATACCAGAATTTATTTGACTATATATCATACAAAAATGGTATGCTGTGATGGTGTAGCTTTATCTACTTCGTTTGCGATATAATTCGATAAAACAGTTTGTCCCTCAATTAATTTAACAGTCAACAACTAAAATATTCTGAAAAGGTATGAATCTGTCTATATTATAATGGCATAGATATTGATAGTCAATATTTAAAGTCTAAGAAAAATAACTACGTACATGTATGGGCTTGAATTCGAGCGCATCCGGTTTTGTTTATCTTATTTAGCTTACCTTGCTTGTCAATTTTTATCTCTACTTTTTGAAGAAAATAACCCTTGTCTGACAGATCAACTGATACGACCATAACTATAGGTGCGCTGGCAGAATTGTACTCAAACAGCATTTCCACAAAACAATCAGGGCTTACTAATGGATCCAATGAAAAGTTCCCAGGAAGCGCGTTCTGAAAGAAGCATAAATGTACACAGTTTCATTTTTCTCAAGCAAACGCTCATGTATGATAGAAAAAGATTCATCTCTCACTTCTTCGTAGATCGATCGCTAGAATGTATTTCTGCTTTTGCGTCTCTGTGTCCCTCTCAGTCTGTCTGTTTGTCACGATGTCATCTGTGATACAATGATGCTGTAACATTTCGGGGAAAAGGGAAGTAAAAGTGGCTAAATAATGAAAATAATTTGACCAATTATTCAGTTTTATCTATCGGTTATGCAAAAACTATTTACTCATTTCCATTTTGATCTTACACATATGAAAGTCTTGGTCATTACGGTATAGTAAGTAATGGAGTAATTATTTCGCATGAAACAGACCTTAATTCTCGGCATGCGAAGATTCATGTTTCCACTAAGGTGACTCATAAAATCGGTTTATCCACTTTGCAAGAAACCCGTTTTCCTGATACGAAATAATCTACTCAAAATGTTACGTACCCCATCATCGTAAAACTTGATTTTAGGTATTGGCAATGGTGGTCCCTGTAGTTGGTTGATCTTATACGACGTTTTTGATAAATCGCAAACGACTGTGTATGGTTCAAACACATTTATGAATATATCGGCGCGACCTAAAAGATATAAATATATATATGGTGAAATGTTCTATTGTAAAGTGACAATGTACCTACGGGATTTGACCGAATGTTGGGTTTTAGATGAGGCAATCATCACGAGTAGGATACTTTTCCGACTTGTTTTCAGCAACACAATGGCTATATAAGGTTTACATACACATGTAGTACTTACTCTATTGTCTGTGTCACCTACGCAACTACTCTGACCATTTGCTGTTACGGAACTGCTATCGCCATCAAGCTGATTAAATATTCTGCTAAATCTATTGATCTGCAATTAATTTGCTAGCTCTTGTATCCAGTCTACCACTTGTGGGTTCATTTTAAAGTTCATAGAAAAATTTAAAGCCTTGACTGGCTCAATTTTCTGAAAAACTAAAATTGTATATTTCGCCGCTGAGTCACACAAGTTTTCCAATTTCCATTCTGATTCAACGATATTAGGTAGCATGCACCTCGAAAATGAAAGACTTAAACTTTTGATCGAACTCTCCTTGAGGAATATTTTAAACAATCTCTTTCACAATCAAGAATAAAAGTCGGGGTCACCGCGCAAATGTTACCAGACAAAACATTACAAAGATTTACCGATGTTGGAAATTCAAATGACCGCCACCAGCCCTGTGTTAACTCTAGGCAGCAAAATAAAATTTTCAATCTTTACGAAACTGTCGCTAAGATGAGACCAAGACACCAAAGGTTGGCATTATGTCTTTATTGGCAAGACATATCTGTCCGTAAAACTGAGACGATGAAACGTTTTCCTACAGCTAGCGCTCCAAAATGAGCCCTGCAAGTGGTAGGCCTAAATCAGAATGGAATTGATAAAATGTGAAATGCCGAATATTTGTATTTGTGTTTGGTAATGATTTTTTCATTTCGAATAAGAGGCATTTTAATTTCGCTAATCATGTTTTAATCACTTTTTGGAATGTCGGTCTTTCAACCAACACCAGTTTAGAATAAGGATAGATGATGCAAATTTAAGAAGTCTTTTTTTCTACATATACTCTTCTTTCAAGTGAAATATTACATTCCAGTTTTTGACCTAAATTAATTTTTATCATTAATACCAAAATTGGGTTTTTCCCCAAATATGCACCCACTTCATCCTTCGAGTAAAGTATTGCTACCATACTAAAGTTTAGATTCTCTGCGTTTTGAAAATATATATTACAAGGGTGTTTCCTTTTCATCTAAGATGATACATATTCCTTTGAAAAAACTGTGTTGGCAACCTGCACCTCCAACTGAGGAAATAAAGTGTTTTAAACGTCTTTAATGTGATTGGACTAATGATTAGACGTTGAATTACAGATGAAAGTACTCGATTCTAAAATTTGACATGCAAAAATTTGGCAAAGGGGTCGAAGGGCGGTAACATTATTATTAATAAGAAAATACGATTGACCAGACAAAATATGCGAATGGACTTAGCAAGGTTGTGTCAATGTAACAGACAAATTAAAGATTTGAGTCAATCATAACATCCGAAATGTTTTTATAAGAAACTTTATGTAGTACATAACTTTGAACTTGAGCATTGTAATTAACCTGGCCCAGCTTTTCTTTTTAGAGTCATATTCCCTGGCTTGGATTTCACCCTAGGAGCAACATTTTTTACCACTCAACAAATTAGTCAACTCAATTATGCAAATTGAAAATCCTCAAACTATTAATATGTCAGCAAACAACTGATCTGGTACAGTATGAGGCACATCGTTCATTTGGTGTATCTACAACATTAATCCCAAAATTGACCTATATGGCTGATCAGTAAACAACAGAGTCTAATCAGGTACAGTAAGAAGTATATTGTTCATATGGAGTGTGAATGATAGTCATCCTAAATGGTCCGAAAGACGTGATCTGGCTCAATGATGAAATAGCTCAATGTAGCTGAACACGTGTTCTCTATTATATACGGATATTACCATTGAGGCTGTTGTGCACGAAAGCTAAAGTGATGCAATTTGAAGAGCGAAAGAACACGGTCGACTTGGTCAAAAGCCATGCTAAAATCTGTACAGATCAGACATTGCTCACTCTGTGTGGGCACAGAAACATTGTATGGCAGAGTGACAAATTTTATTGTAAAAGACTGCTTTTTACCTCAATTAATAGACAAACGCCATATTGTCACTGATCAGTTGCTTGAAATTTTAGATAAACCTGGTAAAAGGCAAACTAAACTTATTGAATGTTCCATGCTCCCAGGTCTTTATAGTTGAAAAATATTGGTCATTTCCTAAAGTCAAGTTTCAACAAGGGTTCAGTGAGTTCAAAAGCACTTGAATAAAACAGTATGGCCATGTTCATCAAAACCCTGGGCCTTGCAATGTTTTCGTCTGTTCAATGTAAAACTGTTGATCATCATGTTTGAAATAACGTCAACACAATACTGTGGAACAAAAAAATTAAAGAGTCAAGGTCAAAATCAGACTCAATAAAAAACGTTTACAGCAACGATCAAAAGGCTAAGCCATGGTTTTCGGTTCGACAGCAGTAAATGCACAATACCAATTACAGACAATGAGTAGTATATTTTTTGAACTTGAGCTCGCTCTGACAAATCATTAAAAATGCTTTCATTGTATGCTATATTACCTGGCATGCATATGCACTCATAAATTTGTGTTCGAATAATTAACATGTAAGCCTCTCCAAGAAGAGGTGATGCTCCCGTTGGCAGTCGTTTTGATTCGGCTCAAGTTATGTATTCACATTCATCATATACAAGATCCAAGACTATGAAAGCCTGAAACGTGACAAAATTATGGGATTCTTGGACCAAACATGGCACGTCCGATCAGTAGCGTGACTATTTTACATTTGCATAGATTTACGATAATCCGGCTTTTGTACTGGAAGTTCCGTTTATGTAAATATAATTTACATCAGGTGAAACAACCTTCAGCAACTTTCAATAAACTCACTGTAGCGTAGCAATTCATTGAAAGGACACTTGTTAATATTTAAGCAAAAATGTGCCCCCTCCCGGCCCATAATGGACGAAAGCAAACTTTTCACGACAGAATGTACGGGACGTAGCGGGTTCAAACCGTTTCATTATGGAGAGCAAAGTTTGGTTGAGTCCATTATGGGCCGGGAGGGGGTACATTATTGCTATTATTTATAGTTTTGGCAATGCAAGTGAATTTGTAGATGTAGAAAACGAATAAAAAGGAAATTTAAACTGAGTTTAAAGCCAGGGACCATCGCCCAGCATGATCGGCCCTGAATCTGTATACTGTATACTGGATACAGTCATATCGGAGTTATATGACTAATTACAGATCTTCATTGAATATGCAAATGAGCTATTTATTAACAATTGGCAGTGCTTCATGCGTGAAGCATTAAAAACATTCCAGTAGATTTACTTGATTTTATCGTATGTTATAAGTCTTAGCTCATCAAAATGAAAAAGCAATTCCCTTCGACCAACCAACCTACCTACCTACCTACCTACCATAATTTGTCGAAGGCATGTTACCAGAAACGCTTTTTATTTGGCCTTATCTGACGAATAGAATGTTTTGTAGTGGGTTTATTGTTTATTGATACTTCTGTTGCTTGTAGTAGCTTGAACAATACAACCAAGTAACAGGGCCCAGCCACTGTTGTATATTGCTGTTGATGGATTGCGCATTCAACATACAACTATTGAGGAGTTCATAGTTCAGTAGAGTCACTTACATCGGCCATTGTCAGTGTCAGCCCGAAGGACGAAAGCTTGCCATGGAAAGTCGACGTCAGCCAATCTCATATTGCCAAAATGTACATCGAGCAGGAGATGACCAAACTGCAACAGACATTACAGTAAAAGCCTAAAATTGTATCTTTTATTATCCAGATTTACTCCTTTGAATTAATAACATCAACGACAGGTTGATGACAACTGTCCAGAGTATAACAAGATTCATCGATAAAATGTTTAGTATTAAAGATTTTGGACAAAATAATCCATGATCAGATCATATTTTATCACAAATTAGGCAAATTTGTCACAGGCATGAGTAAATGACAAAGGTCTTTCATTCATGGCATTTGATTATTTACTTTGGCGAGTATTGTGGCCTATGAATTTTTGAAAACTTTCTATATGAATAATTATTACAATCAATTTATCTGTCATTGGAATACATTTTTAGTTGAAAGAAAGAAATTATTGTTTTTCCCGTTGATTACGATATACAAAACGAAACAATCACTTACAGGGCTTATGGGACCATTCGCATAAACTGGTGTTTCACACGTTGAGTTGTAGAAAGGTGGCCAACCACTCTCGTTCAGAAGAGTCACCGTCAACTTCGCCTCGTTTTCCCGAAAATTTTCCTATTGGTAAAACAGAAGAAAATATTAATATCAATGAAAATATTAACACTACCGAGTTGGAATTTGGCATTTGGCATTTGTGTTCCTGAAGGAAGTAGGAAATGTATCGTTCAGATTACATATCAGGTATTTACGAGTCCACAAGGTGGGAAAAACTGCACCTAAAGGCTTGCGTGTACACGTGAAACCAAATATACCTTTACCGTCCACAAGAATTCACCAGAAATGGAATGATATTTTACCGCTCTAAAGAACATCCTCAAAAAAAAATGTAGACACCTGGCGACTCAACATCAGAAAACCGTCAACTTAATTGTGTTCAAAGTAAAGGAACAGTGTCCATAGGACTCTTTACTTATCATCACCGACGGATCGAACAATAGAAGAAAGATATAATACAATAGATTACCAAAAACTGAACAACACAACACACGAATTGATGACTACCAAATCAGTCAACGCATTCATAAGCAGCTATTTAATAACCAATCATCGAAAGAGAAACACAAAAAGACAGAAAGACTGGAAAAATGTACACCGTAAACACACAAAGACTTCAGAAGACTCAGAAAATTAACAAGTTAAGTCATCTACTGTCGTCAACTTGTCAGATGTTCCGCTCACTGATGCCGAGGTACGTCTCATGGAAAGGGGCGTCACTTTTTGTCCCACCCCACTAAAAGAAAATAAAATTCAACTTGACACAGGTGCGAGCTTCTTTTCCAGGCGCCTACACCTAGTAGAATTTTTCCATGACGATGATGATACCCTCAAATATTCGTGTCGGCTACATGGACTATCTACCAGTTCGTGCACGTCGTCTCCTGAAATGTTGCAAAATTTTCAGTTATCACTGTGACTTTTTGTGTTAAATTAAGTGTAAAAGCTTCATAAACGGAACTGAAATAATGGGCATCAGTATTGAAGCGTGGAGAGCAGTAGTTGGAGGTTTTTGCCACCCGAAAAGTTGGCGTTCTGTGTCACTTGATCGCTACTCGCCCAACGCTACGTGGACCCCAGTCAACGAATTTTTGGCCGACTCGCAGCGATTTCGAAGCTGTTATCCAATTGGGTGGCTGAATCTTACCAATATAATGAAAACAATACAAATAGACTCCCTAAGTGGCTGTGAATAGTGACAATCGACCAATCAGATATAACCTTGCAAACACGCTGCGAGTCAGCCGCGAATTTTACTACAAATGTGTATGCAGCTTCATTGTTGTCAGCTATGTACTGCTTGCTACGCATGGTCTTGTCACCACTCTTCAGTGCTTGCAAACGTGGCTGGAAAATTCTGGCAGAATTGACATGCAAGTTGGCATTGAAACGTTCGTACTCTGTTCACAAAAACAAGTCGCTGAAGATGAACTGTAACAGTTAAATTATGTTACAACTGCCGTATGTGAAACTGTAACTACACCTGAAGTTTTCCGTTTACTACAATTGAGTGGTGACGTGGAGTTGAATCCCGGCCCTTTGACAAGAAAGCAAGCCACTATCTCCACCACTGGTTCTCTCATACCACCAATGGCAAGTAAAACGTCAAGTGTTGACTCTGAAAATACTCAAATCATGGACATACTGGTGGATATTCAAAGGGAAATGAAGAGCCTACGACGTGATATGAAAGCTGACTTAAATGACGTAAGAACAGAAATGGGAAATATTGGCGAGTCTGTATCGACATTAAGAGAAAATTATCAGAAATTACTGGAAGAAAACAAAGTGTTTAGACAGAGAATTGACCGCTTGGAATTGGGATGTGATAGACTGAGGGGGCAAAGCGGAAGAAACAACTTGATATTTGAAGGTATTCCCGAAAATGAAGACCGTCGAGAGACTTGGGAGGAAAGTAAACAAAAAGTGCGTAAACTAGAGGATGAAATAAATATAGAAAATGCGTCTGACGACTCTATCATCGGTATAGAAAGAGCCCATCGTCTCCCTGGCCGTGCTGGTAATCACCCTCGAAGAATTATCGTAAAATTTATTTCATACAAAGTTCGCTCAGCAATTTTACAGAAAGGTCGAGCACTTCTAAAAGGCACAAGTTACAAAGTTAAATAGGATTTTTCTCCCTTAGTCCGTGCGAAATGACGAAATTTAACTCCGTATCTACAGAAAGCCATTGAAGATGGGAAGAGGGCTACATTGATATATGACACGTTACTTGTAGAGGGAGAAAGGTTCAAATTCGATGAGGTAACTCAGAACATTGTCAAGTTATAGAGGATGGGCAAGGCCCAAACTACACGAAGACACGAAGTAATTAAAACGACGGAGAAAGTAAAACTGTCGCTGGTCTCATGGAACGCGAACGGACTAAAGAAATATACTAACGACTATCGAATCCTTAATTTTTTGTCTAATTATGATATAGTCGGTATTTGTGAAACTTTTGCCAAAACTGTCACTGAGTTTGATTCGTTTCTGCTGGGTTATACCGCTTTTTTGACATGTCGACAAAGGCGTTCAAATATTGGTAAATTTTCAGGTGGTGTGAGCGTATTCATCAAATCTCATCTTCTACCATATGTAAAAAGAGTTAAAAGTATTGACGATACAGTCCTTCTTGTGCTCTGTAAAGAAGCCTACAATCTTATGAATATTATCATCATTGGATTTGTGTATGTTTCGCCGGAAGGCTCACCAATTTATAACGATGGGGAACCGGATGGAATTACACGCCTAGAAAATGGTTTAGAGGAAATGTTTGATAAATATAATAGTCATGATTTAATATTAGCAGGGGATTTTAATGCTCGTACGGGAAATTTACAGGATTATATAAGTAATGAGCCTGATAATAATGTGCATGGCTTGTTTGATCATGGAATAGATTATTTTGATTTAGAAAGAAAAGCAAAAGATGAACATGTAAATAATTTTGGTAAAAGTCTTATAGAATGTTGCTGGAAATCAGACATACACATATTAAATGGTCGTTTTGATGGTGACAAAGACGGAGAATTTACGTGTACAGCCAACCAAGGAGCAAGTACTGTTGATTATATAATAGCGTCAACATCTCTCTTTGATTACATTGACAATTTTGTCGTTGATACTGTAGATTTATCAGACCATTTTCCCGTTCACTGTCAGTTATCTTTTTCCGTAAATACTGGCATAGATCTGGACACTGGCAGGAACAATAGTGTTTCACCTTATTATAGATATTCATGGAAACCTGACATGGCTGACTCAGTTTTAACACATTTGCAGAGTGATAAGACACTGCACCTTCTGGGAGAATTTGCAACTGAAATCGAAAGTAAAAATGTAAATAGTGCTCTTTATTTATTTGATGTTATTATGTCTGAGGCATGTAGAGATCTCAAATCAAAAGTTGGTGGTAACAACTCGAGATCAACAAGAAATAAAGTCGAACCCTGGTGGCATGAGGATTGTAAAGTCCTTAGGGAGCGTAAATTTTCCTTTTTGCAGAAATTTCGTCATTCAAACAAGGATGAAGATCTTGCCGATTACAAATTGGCTAGAAATCAGTTTAAAAGCCTGTGCAAATCCAAACTAAAGTTGTACCAGAATAAGCAAAAGGATTTACTTGTTGAGCAGTGCAAAAATTCCCAGGGTTTCTGGCGTACTGTAAAGAAGTTGCGTGGCTATTCTTGTGGGATTCAGTCAGATATACCACCCTCTAAATGGTTTGATTATTTTAAACAATTGTTGCATGTTGAAGGAAATATTCAAATTGATCACGAGTTCAATGAATCCATTCAGAGTGATTTACATAACCACGATCAGGAATGTTCATTATGTGTTGAAAATTCTCCACCTGTTGTAAATAGAGTAATTTCAGAGGTCGAAGTATTAGAAGCCATCAAAAATTTTCCAAATAACAAAGCACCCGGTCCAGATGGTTTTGTTGCAGAAATATTTAAACACTCTGTAAACATTTTAGTTCCATTGCTCTGTCAACTTTTCAATATCATACTTGACTCCGGTGTTTACCCCGAAGAATGGTGTAAGGGGATTATTTGTCCTTTGCATAAGAAAGGGTCTACAACAGATGTAAACAACTACAGAGGCATCTCCTTGTTATCTGTATGCAGCAAATTTTTCACAAAAATTTTAAACACTCGACTTGTTAAATGGGCATCTGAAAACAATATTATTACTGAAGCACAAGCAGGGTTCAGGAAAGGTTACTCCACAATCGACCAAATTTTCTGTTTGCAAGCTTTTGTACAAAAGTATATTTCTATAAGAGGAGGCCGTTTTTATGTAGTTTTTGTCGACTTCTCAAAAGCGTTTGACAGAGTCAATCACGACATGTTGTGGCACAGGTTGATTTCGTATGGGATTCACGGAAAAGTGTTGACTGTATTACGTTCCATGTACTCGCAGGGCAAATCTTGTATAAGATGTCAGCAAGGCCTTACTGAATATTTTAACTGTGAGGTTGGTACAAGACAAGGTTGTATGCTCAGTCCTTTTTTATTTTCACTTTTTATAAATGAGTTGGCAAACTATATGAATAATGAATCTACAGGTGGCATTTACATAAATCAGGATTTCCCATCACTAGGTATTCTCATGTACGCAGATGATGTTTCTGATGCAGCTGAGTCGCCGATTCGACTACAGCGCAAATTAAACCAACTGGAGAAATTTTGTGAACACTGGGCCATAGAAGTAAACTTGTCTAAATCAAAAATTGTTGTTTTTCGTAATGGGGGTACTTGAGAGCCTATGAGAAGTGGAGTTTTCATGGCGAAAAAGTTGAAACTGTGAAACATTACAATTACTTGGGATTGATTTTTTCCTCCAGGTTATCCTGGTCCCCTGCAAAAAGAAATCTTGCTGCAAAAGGTGTAAAGAGTCTCTACTCAATTCAATCTGTGATTCGTAAACTCGGGGGGAATGTCTATTGCTAGCGCTTTCAAACTATTTGATGCAATAATTGTACCGGCTGTTTGTTACAGGAGCGAAGTGTGGGGTTTTGAATTTTCAGAATGTATTGAGCGTGTTCAATTAAAGTTTTGTAAATTTTTATTAGGGGTTAATAGCAATGCAAATATATAATCAAGCTGTTCTAAGGGAGTGTGGGAGGTTACCATTATGCTCTTTTTATTTTAAACGTTGTATCATTTTTGGTTAAAATTGCTTGAATTGAGCGAGACTAGATACCCTAAAGCTTGTTACAATATGCGTAAACGTTTAGATGATGCAGGTAGAACTACTTGGGCTACACATTTCAAAAATCTCCTCTTTAGATATGGTTTTGGAGTTGTTTGGTTGGACCAACAAGTTGGAAATACACAGCATTTCTTGTATTTATTTTCACAACGAGTAAAAGATTGTTGTCAGCAAGAATGGCATAATGAAATAATAATGTCACCAAAATTAAATCTCTACAGTAAGTTTAAGTCATTACTTGAGCCTGAAAAATATTTAAGTTGTCTTAATACTTACGATAAAAGCGTTTTGGCTAAATTTCGCTGTTCAAATCACAAATTAAATATTGAAGTGGGGCGTCATTTAAAAATTCCATTGCCACAGAGAGTTTGTATGTATTGTAAAAATGTTAAGTGTATTTCTGTTATCGAAAATGAATTTCACTTTGTATTTATTTGCTCTTTGTATGATGATATCAGAATCAAATACTTACCCAGAATAGTAATTGAACATCCATCAGAAGACAGACTTGTAGAAATGCTTTCAACACAGAGTGTCCATAGAATTTGTCAGTTTTCAATTTATTTAAGAAAAGCTTTCATTAGACGAGAATCAATTGTTGCTCCATTAACATAAACATAATTAACTGAAATACTCTCTTTTGACTATTTTGCTTGTTGTAATGTATTATTTTCGTTATGTATCTTGTGTCACTGACCATCTCCTTTTGTGTATATTTCGTAACAAAGATGTACGATGGGCCGAGGCCCTGTACCGAAATAAACTGAACTGATGATACCCGCAAGTTAATAATCAAACCAATTCATCAAGACAGTTGCTTTTCACCACCAACAAATCGTGACCTCTTTCTCGAGACTTGCTTCGCCTTAGTCACGGAAGACATCAAAAACACAAATGACTGTACCAATTATACCAAAGACAACCTCAAAAGCATGAACGGTAAGCTCTAACTAACCAGGGACAAACGTTATTGTCATCAAACCGGCCTTCAAGGGGTCATCAATTGTTATCATGAAGAAAAGCCACTACGTCTCAGAAGCAGAGAAAACTCTCAACAATCCAAAGCATTACTAGCAGCTCCGTTCAGACCCAACAGATAGAACAAACAAAATCATAAGAGTAGCAGTTGAAGAAGGAAATAAAGAAGGCAACATTTGCAAATATACAAAGAATTATCTTATATGCACGAATCCAAATTTGGTAAAGTTCTACATACTGACGAAAATACACGTCAAACTCGGCGTCTCATTCAGACCAATAGTTTCTACTGCTAATCATCCCACTCAGAAAATGTCTGAATATGTCGACCATTATTTACAAACACTAGCTTCCACTCTACCCTCATACATCAAAGACACAACCCACTTCCTTCAACGTATTCAAAACCTGGAGCAAGTACCTAAAGGTAGCATCCTTGCCACTTTTGACGTTTACTGCCCTCTATACCAACATTCGCAGAGAACTTTGGCTCAAATTTTAAGCATGGATTAGAAAATTTCAATCGAAATAAAGAATAACCTGCAAAGTTTGGTGTACAGAAACAAATTACCGAATAGTGACCCGTCCTACATTCACAAATTCAAAATGGCCACCATTCCTGTGTTTTCTCTATGGAGGGAATATGATTCCCGAATTTTACAAAACTAAGACAGTTAGACTTTATACACCCCTCAAGCTTGAAATGAGCACCGGCAAGTGGTGGAAAAGATAATATTGTAAAACTTGGAGAGTCCTAATATCTGTTCCCGAAGCGCATCGTCCCTTGAGAACAACCTGCGACAAAATTCGTATCATATCAAAGACAATTCAATAAACAAAGGAGCATCTAGATCTACACTGGAAGGCCAAAATATAACATCTTTTGAAGGAGCTGTCACGATTGGCTGTGGCATAAGAAAACCATACTTTAGCCTGGCGTTTGTGATTTCTCGCTGATTTTGCATTTCGATACCCAAATGCCAAAAGTTTCTCGTAAATGTTGATTTTACATGTACTTAGAACGGCTCGATAAACCTACCTACTTAGAGCTTGTTCATGCAGCGACATAGCTATAGAACAAAATCTCTCTTATGAATGAACCACATCGTCAATGAGCTGCAATAGCATAGGAGTAGTGGGTGTCAGGAGCGCGTGTGATCCTTGGTTACATATTCAAGAACATCGGCCCCTAAAATTGCAAAATGCTAGCGCTTTCCTAAACCGCTTTAGAAATGCATAGCTTTCTTTATTATATTTTGTCATAAAAGCATTGTAAGACTGGTCCCGAAGCTCTCTCAGAGTAAGGCTAAAGAATTTGATTGAAAGTACTGATACACCTTTCCTAGGTGATGATCGTACATCATTTTATGTAATTTTGAAATGGACGATTCGACACAAATGGATATGTGTACTTCACATGTATATGTAGTTTGTTTAATATTTGTGCTGAAAATTATCTGGTAACTTACCATGAATAAAATTTCAAGCTCGTATTGAGCATCGATATCATAGTCTAAAAAGCCATGTGTGACCAGAATGCCATCAAGCCTCATCTTGAACCTGTCATCCTACGAAAAGAAATTATAAACGATACTGATAAAGAACAAGGCAATTCGTCTTCATTATTTCTGACGACAGTTGCGTAGGGATCATGGTGTTGGGCGATTTAAGCGAACTGATAGCTCCAGAACCAACTGTGTGCTGTTCATCACAGCCGTGATCAAAACCTGCCGACTAGTTCTATATTTTGGTAACTTGCACATGGTGGTCACCTAAGTAGAACTCTTAGTATTAAATTGTCATCTATTACAATTATGTCAATCGGAGTTTGACTCAACAGTTACATTGAGCAGAGCGTTGTACAAACTAGAAATCCAAATTAACCAACAAAGTTACAAAACATGGGAAACATTTCATAGAACATAGCACTAACAAAATAAACGAAGGGCGTATGTGTTGATATTTCCATTTACTGTAACATAGGAATATTTCACAGATATACATTTTTACAGAGGTACTTTATCTTACTCAAAGGTTAATTCACCCGGTAGTCATCAGCACAAGTAACATTATTAGTCGTGCTTGCAGCTGACTACGTATGTGCCACTTCAATATGTGCGAATAACCAGAAGTTTACCTACTAACATCATACATTCATGGGCGCCGCCATTGTTTTGGCTTGCTTGTATGGAAACATGCATAGTTTTTATTGTCATTGGGCTACAAATTTCAGAAAATGGTATCCAAATAAATTGGACTAACGATGCAATGAGAAAAGTTTATTTTGGGCCCGAGGCTTGCAATACTGAACGTTTGACAGTTGCTGTTACAAAGATAATGATTGCATAATGTGTCCTTTATAAAACACAGTTGGTAGTTATCATGTTAAATGCAAAATTTAGTGAACAAAATAGGCATTTATGTCCAGCTTTTTGACAAATAGCAAATCTAAACCTTCAAGGGTCTGACAAAAAATGTATCAGTGACCTGTCCGCATAAGTGGGTGACCTAGTGAAATGAGTGATTGATTTTATTGTTTACGCAATGTGTAGTGGTACTACTCATGTACATAGCAAATGACAATTATTTCTATAAATCTTTCTCATCATGAATTAATACTATTATTAACCATGTAAGCGTGGACTGTTCATCTTCAGATGTGAATGAAATTTTTAATTATAACCTCAGGCGCGACATCAGGGACTGACCTCTATATGATATTAATTAAATCATCAAGATTTTAATAATAAGTCGCTTTGGATAAAACCTAATTATAAACCCAATTGGCTGCAAGTGCACAAAGAAGCCAATAACCTTTAGGGACGATGTTTTTAAGGTTTTGATACGACATATGATACGACATATGTTTGAGTGATATGAAAATAATGCAATAATGCACGTGCAACGTGTCGCAGTAACTTTTAAATATTATTTCTGACATGTCAATTAAAGGCCAAGGGTTGTATTGATGTTTGTGATTGGATGCATTATTTTATCTTTAATTCATATCTATCGTGAAATCGAAACTACCTTTTTATGTGTTTTATACAAAGCAATATTTCGATAATATCGGGAGATCGAGCACGGTAAGATATGAGGGCTCAATTAACTTTGCACTATCCCTGACGACATGTAACGTCTACACGTATGAAATAAACGGATGTTAACTTTGAAGACTGAAATCTCTACTCTGTCTATGTATACCCACCACCTCTGGCATGGCAATATCCCAAAGGAAGACAACTGTGAACTGAAATACACCACTTGTTAATTTTTCTTCCTTGGTAGCTTTGTGTCGAATCTTTAATAATTGTAAACATATTAAATGCATCATACATATATTATGATTACTTTGTTGGTAAATAAATGTGCTTCTTAATGCATAGCTGTATGGATATTTATAGAGACCTTTGAAATGTTCTCAACTGAAAAGGAGTTCCCTACAAGTTTGGCTAACATTCGAAACGTTTAAAGCGTTCGTGAGAAAACTTGTCAATTTATACATATTTACCTTATTTCCCGACAGAATCTGAAACGAATGAACGTTGTTTCCCAAAGCGTCTCGAAAATTGAACACTTCTTCGCCAGGCCTTGAGCTCTACAAGACAGTTAAATAATTGTGTTAATCTATTACTCAGGCAATACAGTCATGAGTTTAGTTTAAGATAACCAGCTATTTATAATCTCAAGGGTGTGTGTTTTAATAGTGTTATCAACGTCTCTTTCTATAGCACACATACACTATACTCGTCATTTCTTGTTCTCTACTGACAAAATAGATCACATTTAGCCTTCAACTTGACAATTAATGGTATCTATATGTAATCACAGTACGTTTTTCAAAACAATTCTGTCGAAAAGCGAACCTAGAAACTCTTTGCATCAGGCGAACTGCCGCTGCAATAAGTTGATATAAAACTTTTTACCGGCTTTTGATGGCAAAATATACCAAAAAAAACAAACTAAAGTTTGAAAGCCTTCAAAACTATATCACATACAGAAAGCCTACGACTAAGTTCGAAAAGGTAAAAACAATACATCTTAATCATAAACCCTGTATGTGAACAGAGAAGCTTTGACTGACTTTGTGCCCCAATAGCTGTCAGCACTCAGTCAGTGTTAATAATGATTAATCAAACATGTCCAAATCACAGCAACGATTTATGAGCGTAAGTAAAGAACATTTGAATTCTAAACTCTGACTACTTTCACCTTTTTCTGTTGTTGAAAGAACACTTATAATTTCGGGGTGACTTACTTCTGGTATGCTGACAGTGAAGGTAAAGTTAGTGTCGCCTTCAACTGGCATGGAAGAGGCTGTAATTGTATAATATATAACTATGAAATATACATAATTGTATAAATACGTACACACACAATATATATATATATATATATATATATATATATATATATATAATATATATATATATATATATATATATATATATATATATATATATATATATATATATATATATATACAAGGCATCTTATCTGCCATATAATTAGAAGTACGTTTTGCCATCTTTTTGGTCAATTGGAATCTATCATATACAATAATTGATTATGTTGCGAAGTTGCGATAATATTGTAGAAAGTTCTGGAACTTTCAGAGATATCCTTTGGTTATCATATCGTAGGGTACAAGCACTATGAGATCATATACGATTATTATCCGATCGATACAACAGAACACAATTTTATGAGTGATGGCTTCCTTCAGTCATTAGTCTTTTTGCATGAAAATAAATTTATCAAAAATCTACTCGTCATCGCCAGTCGTTATGGCCGTGCACTTTTAGAAGGTTCGATGAACCTGTAAGGAATTCGACCTCGGAGGGACCACACTTAATATAAGGGGCTACAATTTACTTGAGTTTACAGCGGCAAAATTAATAGCACATTACCGCAACCACAAAGCAGAGAAACAACGCCTGATGATTACAAATTTCATTTTCTCCTTTCCTTAAAAATTGTATTTCTAAGGCAGGAAATTCGACGACAGTGTGTCAGTACAACGTCTTTGCTTGCTAGAATTTCAAAATATTTTAATGGATTTTTCAACACAGACGTTTGAAAACGTTTTTTCTGTACACTACAAGTAATGTAATGTAGTGTTGTGTAATGGGACTATGTAATCTAAAAGACTACAATTTACAAGTAAAACTAGAGGAAACCAATGTAATACAGTAGTGTCAGTCATTTTTGCTATCAGACTCTGTTATTAGATATAAAAATATCTAGTAGTCACCTGCATAAGTAACAGTAGCTTCAGCAGTGTACTCTACTCCATCTTGATCGGTAACTGAACATTGGTAAGTACCAACTCGATCTCCATCGAAGTGAGTTATTGTCAGTTCACTGAAAGATAAGAACACCGATTTTTGATTACAATAAATAACTGACCATATATTTTTCAAAGGGACGGGAAACTTTGAAACTGTTTATGCATCCATCTTTTTTCTCACACACGACTTGATGACAAATGCTAAGCTGACAACATTTTGTTCGAGGGGTTCAATATTTTTAAGATTGTTAAGGTATCCAGCTTCCCAACAGCTATACTTTGCCACATATGGATTAAGACGAATCATAAAATTTTCATTCTCTAACTTGTTCATCACGTCCTTCCTCGGCCCCAGGCTCTATGACCGTTAGGCAACTCTGTCTCTTCACTAGTTGAAGTCTTTCCCTCTTTTGGTTGATCTTCAGGGAATTGTTAAAGGGATGTTGATAATGAAGTCGAGGATGATGACAACTAGCCTTACTCATCCACTGGTAACTGATGACTTAGCCTAAGTGCACCGAGCAGTCACATCGCATGTGAAATCAAAGATTTCATTAGAGTAATTAATAGTGAGCTCAGAACTGAGCGATCAATATGACAGGGGATGTCACAAGCGGCGGATTAGTTCACCAAAATAATGGCAAAATAAAGCTCCTTATATGAGCATATTCAACACTTTCGAATAATGCCATTTAAATAATCAGATCAGACACGATCATAAATTAAAATATTAAGTACAATGAAAGTTTTATTGATTCTAGTCGGCAATCATTATGGTAGAAGCAATAAAACAGTGGACTTTTTGGAATCCTGGGTATTGAAAATTTAGCATGAAGATATTACAAATAAAGTGTTCGCTATGAAAATTGAGGTTCACCCTGTTGGAAAGAGGTACTTTATTGAAGTAAGGGTACTTGTAAATTTACTTTGATGAGCTTCATTTTCTGAGGAAAAGTTTTTCCTGTTTGATGACTTGCATATGTTTCAGAACATTGCATTCTATGAGAATGTTCTCTCTATCATGACGACAAAAGATTGGTTTTATTGGAATGTGTAAATGAAGTACTGCGATGAAGGCCAATGGTATACATATGTGTGCTTATGCCTATCTCATCATATCCGATGAAATGGTCATCTCTGTCGAACATATCAGATTGAAACTGATACCCAACTACAGAATAGTTGGTGCAGGTCTACTGATCTACACAACAAATATATACTGGCAGTGGCTGGAAGACAGTGGAAGATTATGGCTTCTACATGTAACAACAAATTTCTGTCAGTCGAGTTTGACAACTGAAAGTTCATTTTGGAAGAGTTCA
>LD346259.1:50871-69351 GCA_001465055.1 Ptychodera flava
GTGTTCTATGTCATTTTATGGGGTTTTTTTTGGGTAGTTCTCTTTTTGGAGTGTTTGGTGGCCCTGAAAAGGGCCGCTTGGTATGGGTTTTTGTTAGCGCTTGGCGTGTTTGTTTTGGCGATGAGCCTTTAGCTTTTTTATGCTTCTTTTCGCCGATTCGATGTGCTTGGTAAGTAGGTGTTTGCCGCCTTCTTGTCACTGTGTGTGCGTACATGGACAGTCTGCATAGCCCTTGAATATGGTCTCGATTTTGATCAAACCGTGGAGGTACCTCCATGATCAAACTTACAATTTAGGAGCATATATCAAAACTGATAAATGATTTATGTTTTCACATGGGTTCACAAAAGGTTTCGCCCCGGTGTTCATTTTTAGCCCAGGAATTCCATCTACCCAACCTTTACAGAGTAGTAAGCTTATGGGGCAAGTAAATATGGATGCGCCGGTGCGATTCAACGATCAACCTCTATATATCGCATCGAAAGTCAACAATTTTACGTCACGGACTATGATTTTATAAGTTTATACACAGTCCCTCGTGGATAGAGAGACTGTGGTTTATATAAAAATTATAAGGCGCGGGGTATTATATATTGACTGATTACTGTAGCTATAGATAGGCTACATTCAGGACGGGCAGCGACGGGCAGTAATTAGTAGGCAAAACCACGGTCCCTCCACAGAGGGACCGTGGCAAAACAGGTGGTTTTCACCGTGGGCAGAACTCGGTGCAATGATACTGAACATTAATAGTTAGCCTGCCACCTTGAAGGTAATGCTGTAGGTGAAACAAGTAAGCTTACTTCAAACGCACGATGGTACAAACATTCCTACCTCCATGGTACAAACAACACCACAAGTGAAACGTACACATAGAAATACACGCGTTCCTACGTTGTGCCCACCCGGGCCACGCGATTAAAATATGACTGATACTGCTGGATAGTGTTAATTGGGTCGGTAAACAGTCAACTAATAGTTTAATTGACTACCTGGGTGATTGGCAGGTCGTGTCAAACGACGCATATGCAAAGCAGGCCAAAAGACAAAAGCCCCCAAAGTTATTGACAGCTGGCCAGGGGTCACCATGAATACGTAATGAAGCTTCACTACGCAGAAACTGCGTAGTCAAGCCCTTCTTAACCGGTCAATCTCTCTCGGCATTTTCCGGCATGAAGATGCTCTTCTCATCACTTATGAATTGAAACAGATAGGAAACTAAAAAATGATGTACATGAACGAATATGTTTGTTATGCGATAGGAACGAGGTTGAAAACGAGTACCACTTTGTTTTACTGTGTAACTTTTTCGATAGTTTAAGGGTGAAATATATTCCCCGTTATTATTTCAATCCTCCGACAGAGAGAAAATTCATATCTCTGATGCAATCACTTGATCCTAATATAATTCAGCGTCTAGCAGCATTTACATTTCATGCTATGAAATTAAGAAAAGAGACTACTGAACAGTACTAAGATTGTTGAGTACGTTTTTGCACTATGTACCTGTCAATTTATGTACTTTCCTTCATGTAATGTTAGAGTGTATTGGGCCGATGGCCTTAAATCACTGAATGAAAGACCTTATAAGAGAACATTGCATTCTATGAGAATGTTCTCTCTATCATGACGACAAAAGATTGGTTTTATTGGAATGTGTAAATGAAGCACTGCGATGAAGGCCAATGGTATACATATGTGTGCTTATGCCTATCTCATCATATCCGATGAAATGGTCATCTCTGTCGAACATATCAGATTGAAACTGATACCCAACTACAGAATAGACAATGAAATTGGCAGAGCTACCATTTTAATATGATAATAACTGGCTCAACTGATTTGGAAAGGACAAAATGTCTCCCGTGGTTGCTTTCTTGGCACTTTGTTTGTTTGTTTTTTGCCATCCAAGGTATTTGATGTAGTTGACAAGTCCTAAAATTTCGAAAGGTATAGAATAGCATTTAAAATAGGTAGGAGCTGTAACAAATAAGATTTCAATTCATAGGAGGACCAAAAAGGACAAACATATTCCTGGAAAACTGTCTTTGGAGACGGAAATATGCAATACAGGAGATGCTGCTGATGCTGAAAATATGAAAGCCAGAATATATGCAACCAATAATACAGATTGAGAGTGCAAGTTTATCACACTGGTACTGCAGCATGGTAGTTATATTACTACAGGTGCTCTTGCTCACTTGCAAGGTAGTTTTGTTTGTCTTTACTGAGTCGTCAGTGCGTAGACAAGAGTCAGAAGTACCGTTTTCGATTTCATTGGTAGAACAGTCATAGCACAAACGCAGTCTCTTTCACTCCTTGAAGATTTGATCGTAATAGCAGAAGATCACACACCTTATCAGAAATAATGTTTTCGAAATGAAGGTAAAAAATGCATATGGATATTGCTGTTAACGCTAAATTTAACTTGCTACCCAACAATATTGAATTCAATACTGATTAAGCTATAGGTCACAACAAGGAATTAAAGAATGCCACTCACTATTTGAAATTGTTATAATTATGATATTGAAATCTGAAAGCTAGAAAAAGGAGTCCATGAAATGAAAAGACTATCATCAAAATGAGAATAACTACGTGCCGATCTCTTTTACGATTGCAATACTGTCAGTGGACGCCATGATGATGGCTCCGTCAGCATTGTCAGCAGGGCCAGATCAGATCCATGCACATTCACAAAGTTGATTTATCGCGTTTTTGGCAACAGTTTCGGCATCAGAAGTCAGCAGCAGAGAGGGAAGAAACAAGATACTTTGTGAAGGTACAAAAGACATAAGTAAGGATGTATTAGATTGGAATGACAAATAAGAGAATCAAACAAAGAGTTGGAATGAAAGGCACCTGAAGGAGCCTTTAAAAATATGGAACGATTATCTGTGCTTGTATAGGCAACAACAAAACAGGTGCTTTTCAAGGTCTAGTTAGAAGGTTAAAAAGTTAACCATATTAGAAATCGTGATTGACTCTGTACGACAACAAAGTATCGATCTCAAGAATGATTTCGTTTTCACAAGTGAAGTAAAAATGTCACTGGGTGCATGGCCTACTTACAGGGGGTCTTAGGTTGTCATGTTTACGCTGCTTTAATTACTACTAAATATGTAAATAAGAAGGTATGAATACTTTGTTTACTACTGTAGAAGATTACAAACGATGCATTGCGAATTTGGTCTATGTTAACGGAAGTGACTCAATTCTATGCAGCAGACCGAATGCTGCTGAAGCAAACAGAGAATAGAACTTAAAATGCACACCTTACAAGAGGTCCAGACTCTGAAAGTGACTGTAGACATCTAAACCACAAGCAGTAAATACATCTGGCAGTATCAGCTACAGGGATCAATAGAGGGAATTTCCAGGATATTTCAATGCTTGGACAATAGTTGTCAAGTCAAAGTCAATGCAAAAGAGAAGAGAAAGGTATGACCTTAGAAGTGAAGGTCTTATACAGAAAGGAGAAAGGCAAAATCGAGCTTTAGAATAAGTTTATTAAGATGCTGAGAGGTATTTTAATCAACAACAAAAAATTATGATCAGCGAAAAGATACTGAGAAGGACGGTCAGTGTTATGCAGAAATCCGTACAGGTAAAGCAGGTGAAGATGGCCATGGCGGAGTAACCACGTCACCGATGACAAAAACAGAATTTAACAGACGATATGTCCCTGTTCAACTTAGAAGAATATGAGCAGAAGGTTGCGTTATTCCGATGTAACTACACGGTGTAAAGGAAATGCCTGATGAGAGAATATATACAAGTCTCTCAGAAAGCAAAGTGAAATATCTGAGTTTTGTATCAAACTGGAATGGCGCTTGCTTAGAATGGGAAAGCATATTCGTAGGGCAAATCTGGGGCAGCGATTGCATGATGAAAACTTATACTACAATACCACCTGTTTCACCAAGGGCTGTTAGAAGATCAACTTTTTCAAAATAGTTTAAATTAATGATGTTAATAAGATAAAGGGTTCAAGAATAGCTTCATCAGCTCTAGGAAAGTTGGGTGCTTTAGCTATTTAAAGACACAGAAAATAGGAATATTTTCGTAGCAGATTGGAAAATCCATGTTGAAATGCGACACATTACCCCGCCATTCCATTCCCTTTCGCCATAATGATCATCAAGCTGCTGATTGTCCCTTTACCCCGTGTGGTCACTAACGTTATTAATGGCCTATTCAAGCCCAAGAGACGGCCTACAATCTCGTAGGGGGTCCATATTCAGTAGAAATGGTTTCAGAAGAACAGTATCCGTCGCATAATCACATCATCATTATGTGATAGTCACGTGCGCTTCTAAACTCCGCAATCGAATAGTAAAAACATGATTTTATCCTCTTCAATATGGAGGGAGAGAAATATTTTATCAGAATACTATGACTCTTTCCAGTCAGATAGCACCAACTAACATAAAAGACTTACCTGCTGTGCGGTTTATAAGAGACCTGCTCTAATGGAGCCTTTAGAGTTCTACTTGACACTCCATTGAAAAATGTCCAGACTACTCCAATTGCAGATTTGACCTCAATGTTGTAATGACAGGAAAGATTGAACGTTTGGCCGTTTGACAACTCAGCACCGGCAGGCAATACCCATATACGGCCTGGAGGCACAACAAAGGAAATGCACATTGTATTTTCAGGAAAATATATATTGATTTGCTTGGTAAATTTGACAATGCTCATTGTACTCTGGCGAGTGAACATATTTTTAGGTCTTTTCAAGGGTACACAACGTTCTAACATCAGCAAGAAACTTATGATGATAAACATCATTAAACAAAAGTGAAGTTTTGAACGTGGTAACATAGGTTTTCTAAGAATGACAATACCATATCTTCACTTCAAGCACATTTGCGTCGTTTGGTTTCGTCCATACTTACATATATACTTCCGTGAATTTTCCATCGGAAATACTCATCAGGGATAAAATTGAGGTGATCAGGACTAAACTGCTACCTACTAGTATTTAGTAAATAACTAAGCTATGTCATCGCAGTTTTGAATCTTTCTTTGTTATTATGTTTGAGTTAGTTCTTGAAATAATTAACACCCTGAAATAAAAACTTTAAGAGTTCACATGCCCTTAGTAATAAAATTCCTTTACCCATATCACAAGCAGGTCCTGTCCATTCTTTCGAACATTTACAAGCACCATTGAACCCATGGCAAGTAGCACCGTTCTGACATATACAGTCTTTATCACATAAGAAACCATATTTACCTTCCGGGCAGCCTACAGAACACAATGTTCGACAATGAAATAAATAAAGGGCTTTTAATGATGTCGATTTCAGAATCATGTTGAGAACATAAAGCTCATTTTATAGGTATTCCTTACTTTACGTTAGGCCACTAGCATCATGATCACAACCTTCTTTCTCGCACTTCTAATGCACGTCTAGCCCTAATCTTTTATGTCACCAAAATGCTAGGGAGTTTCAAGATGAAAGAAATACAATCTGTACAGAGCGTTACTCCACCACTGCCCTTAGACATTGATAGCAATCTGTCAGCATTAGCTCAGTTGAGTCGACTGTCACCAAATTCTGAATGAAGTTGAAGTTGGCAGGAGGGACAGAAATTAATTTTTAGAAAAGTTTTGATTTTTAGCTCACGTGTGTAAACACGTGGGCTAATGTCATAGCGATGTCTGTCTGACTGTCCGTGAGTGTGTGTGTGTTAGTGTGTGTGTCTGTCTGTCTGTCTGTCTGTCTGTTTACACGATAACTCAAAAACGCCTGAACGGATTCCAGTCAGATTTGGTACACAGGTACCATATGCTACTTGCAAAAACTGATTAGATTTTGGTTTGTGTGGCTTGCATATTAATGAAGTTATGCAATATCGTTTTTTTCCGTACAATGGTTCCCGTATGGAGACGGTAATGACAGTGTAGACATATATCAAGAAATACTGCACAAAATTTCATGAAACTTTTCACAGATGACAATCTAAGAACATTATGATGATACTGTGAGTGTCATGTCAATTATCTTCTCATTTGCATATTTAATGAACTTTTGTTATTAGTGAGATAATACTGTAATCCCTGCACCTAATTTGATGATACTTGCAACAAATATTGATCTGATATATATCTAATTATAGTTAGAAGCATTAGGCAGTGTCAAGTTAGTAAATAGCTCATTTGCATATTTTATGAAGGTTTGTAATTAGTCATATAACTACGATATAACTTCACCAAATGTGATGAAATCTGCTGCTGATACTGATCCGACTGATATCTAACTGTAGTGTAAAGCATTTAGTAGTGTAAAATTAATCAAGGTTTGATTTGCATATTTAATGATTTTTGTAATTAGGTATATAACTCTGAAATTACGGCACCCAAGTCAGTGAAATTGGGTAGAGATTTTGTTTTGATAAATATCTAATTGTACTGAGAAGCATTTGGCAGTGTCAAGTTAACAAATAGGTCATTTGCATATTTTGTGAAGTTTTTTAATCAGTGATTTAACTCCAAAATAACTGCACCAAGTGTGATGAAATCTGCTGCAGATACTAATCCGACAGATATCAAATTGTGGTGTAGAGCATTTAGTTGTGTGAAGTTAATTAAGGGTTCATTTGCATATTTTATGAACTTTGTAATTAGTGATATTACTCCAAAATTACAGCGTTAAATTTGATGAAACTTGCTACAGATGTTGATCTGATAAATATCCAATTGTACTGAGAAGCATTGAGCAGTGTCAAGTTAATAATTAGCTCATTTGCATATTTCATGAAGTCTTATAATTAGTCATATAACTCCGAAATAATTGCATCAAATATGATAAAAACTGTTGCACATACTGATATGACAGATATCTAACTACATTATAAAGCATTTAGTAGTGTTAAGTTAATTAAGGGTTCATTTGCATATTTAATAAACTTTGTAATTAGGTATATAACTCTGAAATTTCGGCACCAAACTTTTGTGAAACGTGCTACAGATATCGATTTGATAAATATCTAATTGTGTTATGAATCATTGAACAGTGTCAAGTTAATTTAGGGTTTATTTGCATATTTAATGAACTTTGTAATTAGTGACATTGCTCTAAAATTACAGCATTTAAATAAATAAACCGTGCTACAAATGTTGATCTGAAGGATATCTAATTGTCCCATAAGCATCGAGCAGTGTCAAGTTAATGAACAGCTCATTTGCATATTAAATAAAGTTTTTGTAATTAGTGATTAAACTCTGAGAGTACTGTGCGACGTTGAAAAACACCTGCTACATATAGTGATAACATATATCTCATTGTTTTGTGAAGCGCACTACTATTAATGAAGCTGTTGTAAAACACGTGAGCATATTCAGTTCATATCTGGTCTTATAATATCTTGCAAAATCATATTTAAGCTCAGTGCTGATTTTATGGATATGATTTGCGCAGACTTCACCTTCCTTAGCTTAAATTCCTAGCCCAATCTAATATGAAACAAGATGATTTTTAAAGCTTTGTTGAATACGCACATGGACATCTTTACACTCTTAAACACGGTCCTCTTACAGCCATCAGACATTTTTTTATCGCATGCCATTTTCATTATCCCTTTCGTTGATCAGAATGGACATTGCTACAGCAGAAACATTAGTGTATAGTATGCGAGGCGCATACTTGAATAACCATTGCCGCTTGCAATGTATGCATTAGACTGCAGAGCCACATTTGGGCCATAACAGCTTTGCCTTGATAATGAAACAATGATATTGTAATTGAATCTTGTCAAAATTGTGAGTGTAGTATGTGACTTTATGTCACTATTGATGTTGTTATACCGACAGTACCTCATCAAAAAGCTAGTTAGTATTTGGACCCTTGCTCTATGTACAACGCTTTAGATAGAGAGAAAAAAAATGAGTACAGAAGGAAAAGTATTGATTCATTATCAATTTGCATTTGCAATTACATGTAAGAGGTTTCCTTTAAGTGTGTTTTTATGTTTAAGTACTTTTAAATTCGTAATAGGTAAATTTTGAACAAAAATATCATCAAACATAAAGAATCGTTAGCATAGACTTGATTTACTACAAAGCCGATGTTGACAGCTATAATTCTTATGATAAATATTTACTTTTGTTCAAAGGAGTGTTATCGTCGGTTTCCACATACGATACATGACAGTATAGAGGACAAATAGGGGAATTTATCGTGCTAGTCAGTTTATTTGAATCGTACAGATAAATTTTATAACTTACGAAGACTATTTGAAATTTAATGGGTAATTATCTTTAAGTTACCCTTTCGACGAATTCTTATCAAAAGAATGCATCCATTAGATCGACATATACTGCCAAAATGCTTTTTATCGACTTTACGTCTCGTATAATATTACCGGTTTGGAAAACGCTCTAGAGGGATAAATGATTGAACTGAAAAGGTCAATTCGCTGTTAACTACAAATGCCGGGATTTATTTTTTCTGACATATGGTGATGTACTGTGACGAACAAATTTCCAAAATTAACTTTCACCAAATAAGACATTGACGCATCTCCAATTATGAAGACTTTGTGAGTTTAGTGATATTTTAAAAAAACAATATTCGACTGTTAGCAATAATAACTGAAATGAAATGGTATTCCATGAAATGGAGGCATAGGCAATGTTGTAAACAGATTAAGCTCACCATGACTGACCACTTTGAAATCAACTTTAATAATGCCAAATGCTTCGACAGGAGAGTCAGTAGATAGACGTACATCAAAAGGTGCACTGGTAGAGCTTTCCTGGATCGAAAATTCCCCGAGACAATCAGAGCGCACCAACGTACTCTGAGCAAATCTCTCAGGGAACGTATTCTGGGGAAAGCAGACAAGCGTAAGTGATATAATTTCATTCTCTCTTAACCCAATACATATTATGGCGAGTAGAAAGGTTAATATCTTTTTTGATATTATCTCTCTCTCTCTCTCTCTCTCTCTCTCTCTCTCTCTCTCTCTTCTATAATGTCATGACGTCTTTGTTTTTGTCATTGTAAGGTTTTTGACAGATATCCGTTGACTTATTTATGATCTAAAATAAATTTTGCTTATTTTATGAATCAAAATCTCTTTTGTTATTACAATATCGAGGCGTGACTAGATATTTTTACTCAAATTTACCTCTTATATATATATGTATATGTCATTTGTTGGAGTTTGCATACAACGAAATCACTTTTCTGTATTCAATTATCAATATTTTTACTATAGTAGATTTAAATCACAGCAGTAGACGGCAATCCCTAAAAATGTTACGTACCCTGCCACTGTAGAACTTCAGTTTAGGTTCTCGAAGTGGTGGTCCCTCTAGTTGGCTGAGTGTGTATGGTATATCGCAAATGGCTGATAACGGGAAAACTACATCAATGAAGACGTCGATGCCACCTTATAAAATTAAAATATGTTAACATGATTAGTTGTTGAGTATGATCACACACACAATAGCTTTAGCTAGGGTTAGGGTTGCCGATGTTTGCCATTAGATGTTACATCATCGAATGGGAAACATTTTAGACTTGTCTACAGCACGACTGTGACAACAAACGGCTGATATGGACATGTGCAATTAGCTGAGTCTTGTATTGTACTTCAGTGAAATTTCAAATTTGATTTGAAATTGCTACAGTTCTTTAATGGTCAATAATGATAAACTATTGATAGTTTTTTCAGGCTTTCTTGTTTGATGATGAGAGGGTAACTTAGATTTCACAGCTTTTAACATTGCGTGAGTGCTAATAAAATGCTCTTGTGTATCAGTTATGTATATTGGTATAATAATTTCCAAGTGACGATATTTAATGTTTTGCCATTTATGGTTTTCTAAGCTCGACACATTTTTCCTTGCATTATATAATACCAAGAGTGATTCCGCTCATTTTTCAATTTATTTTAAATTATAACAGTACTTTATTCAAATAAACTCATAATTGCTATTCTTTATTGAATTTCTTATCGATATATGATTGCGTATTCAATAGATCATTATTAATGATAGATTAAAATTTACTTACAGTGGGCATTGTCAGTGTTTGATTCCCGAATTGTGTCTCTTAATTTAATGCTTGCTATCACTTCGCGAATAACCGCCTGCACATCGAACAAGGAATAATCAATCTGCAAAGGAATTATTGCGAAATTAATGTGATTTTTAAAACCTGATTTCCTGCTTCAAATAATTAAAAATAACGATGTTAAAAATGTTAATCCTTTCAATGTTTATTTTAAGACTTTTGAAATATACATCCTATTTCGGCTACCACTGTAATGCAAAAATGGATAATAATTACCACAGGTATTTGTAAGAAAGGGGCCCAGTCAGAGATCTTGCAAGTAAGACACTTGCTATTGCTTGGCCGGGTATTAATCTAGATGTGACCAAGGAAGATTTGGAAGATCGTATTGTACGAATGATTGAGTAAATAGGTTTTATCCAATTTTCACTGATAAAAAATTATCAATGTTGTTGTTCAGCGCAAAGCACAATAAACAACCACCTACAGGATTTTTAGGAAGACCTGTGTAAACTGGAGTTTCACACGTTGAGTTGTAAAATGGTGGCCAATCGCTTTCTTCTAGCAGAGTCACCGTCAAAGTCGCCTCATTAACGCTTATAGTGTCCTGTTACAGATATAGTCAACAGAAAATGGCAGTTGAAAATTCTTGGTTGTTTCTCATTTGGTATGGTAGGTCCTGCAGGACACTATAAATGTTGGTCAAGCAGATACCCCTTAAACAGGAAAGACATGTAGATTACTTCCACAAGGGCGTGGGTGGAAAAAAATTTGCTGTTCAGCATAGATATCTTAATCCGGAAGACATATGTGTGCACCAAAGGCACATGCACACATATCCAACTAACATATATATATATATATATATATATATATATATATATATATATATATATATATATATATATATATATATATATACACAAAATGTATACAATGTGTATATATATATATATATATATATATATATATCGAAGTATACAGAACTTAGTATACAGAACTTAGTATACAGAACTAAGTGCCCTTAGTGCCCAAAGCACGCTAAAAGCAGCGCGTTATGAATTACAGTGCTCGATGCTGGCAGCAGAGCGTTGTAAAACAAGTGCTGCAATCTTCACACAGAACTGGAAGGATTTTTAGCTCTGCACTTTCATTTATATGGTAAGGACGTACGATTCAATCCCAAGGTTGTGTTGAAATTTGATTAATAAAATTTGCTTTTGTGGCGACAATTTTGGTTTCAAAATGTTGCCACCAAAACAAATATTATTTATCAAATATAGTACCCACTACAAATAGAATGGTACGTCCCAACCAAATAAATGATATTGTACAGCTAAATATCTTTTTAGTTTCTGAAGATTGCAGGATGCATGAACTTAAACAACAGATATTATTACTTTGTACTTGAAGACAGACAGACAGATAGACAGATAGATAGATAGATAGATAGATAGATAGATAGATAGATAGATAGATAGATAGATAGATAGATAGATAGATAGATAGGTATTATCGATCATTTTGTTGAATGGTTGCCATATCATCTTGTAGACATTATCATATGACAAACTCTGGTATAACTCCAACATTTTCTGTTGGAAAGACTCGACCCCTCTTCAATGGCAACCTTCAATAAACTTATATCCGACTCCTTATTACAGCTCCGGCAAACGCTTTTTAGCTGTATATTTCTGAAGACAAGTAGACCCCTTGACTAATATTTACGTGTCTACATGCTTTCATGTTTCACTCTTTGTCATGAAACACAAGTACACCAAGAAGGTAAATAAATAATTTACGAAATCGGATAGGTGCATTTCGTGGAAAGATACCGCGACGACTGTATGAAAGTTAACAGTACATGCAAAAAATGAAGATATACGTAGTTATTGGCCTTACATTGATGCTAAAAGTGCAGTATTATGAGTTGATATATTTCCTTACCGTGAATGAAACATGTAGCTTGTAATGAGTTTCAATATCATAGTCTAAAAAGCCACGTGTGACCAGCATGCCGTTGGGCCGCATTTCAAATCTGTCGTCCTACGAAAAGAAATTAATGAATATGTCTATACGTATTGTCAAATGAAAACGAAAAGTCACTGTCGGTGATTAACATAGTAAATAACCTATTCCATTCCTTACAGTAACTTCATTACAGGAATGTAAACGGCAACTCTGTGTTTAGGGGCTGATACATGTACCTAGAGATTTTAAAATATAATTTTAAATTCAACGTACACTACATAAATGATACATTTATTCACCCATTCACCAGTCTATGTTGTTTGTTTATCAGTTTAAAATATCTGTGATTAATGCGGCTAAAAGAAAACCTGCAAATTTCCGTATATAGGTAAAATGGCATGCTGTCGAGTTTGGCTGATTTTGTTTTTGTTCCTTTCAATTGATCGTGCGGCAAGTTTCTGTTCCATATTTCATTTTCCAATTTCTGTTCAACATTTGAAATAATTCAAGTATGCAAGACCAAACATAGTGTATGAGGCATTTTCCGCAATTTTTTTTTATAACTCGTGAATACTAATTATCGAGATTCGACTGGTCTACTTTCTCATGAAAATATTCAAGTCATTTTCGTGTGTTTACCTTGTTTCCTGACAGAATATGAAATGAATATACGTCATTTCCCAGAGTGTCCTGAAAATTAAACACTTTCTTTCCTGGCCTTGAACTCTACAAGCCAGACAGAGAAAAAATACTGTTATGCATCATATTTTTAAAAATATTTTACCAATTTTGTGCCCCTTAGACCTAAACCATAGTTAGGAAAGGGGCAAAAATCTAAAGGCGATTTATGGTTGAAAGATTTGTCGGTACTGTAATACGTAAAATGTCTCTTTTTATTAGAGTGTAAATACTTTGTAACCTACCTGACATTTAATGGCGAAGATTAAACAATAAAACGTAGGGAACCACGCTAAACAAGGTGCGTAATCAATGCTAATATTCGCACTAAACATTTGTACTCCTCATTTTGGAATCGTAAATGCAATTTTCAACTTTCGAAGTCAACGTTTTGGATTCGTATATCCCATTTTCATCTTTCGATATCTCATTTTTGATAACTCCCATTTTTGACTAACTCAGAGGTCCCCTAGAACACTAGCAAGCGAACACAAGGTTACGAATAGTCAAATGCGTTTACCAATATATAGTAAAATGCCACTTTCAAACATCTAATGTGTCATTTTACATCAAGTTATTCATCACTTTGTTAGGGAGTCCCAAACACGTGGTGGCACTGAAGTTACTTTGAACGTGGACGACGTCGAGTTATTTAGTTGCCACGTAATGAGCAGTTTGTCCAGGCCGCTACATGAACTTGACCAGCCTGACAGATGAAATGTGTTACATAGGAGTTAGAGTCTTACTGGATATTTGTCACAGTTAAATGCTATCGGAATGTGTGGTGAGCGTGTCGTTCAGCTCGTGCAAGTGTTTCCGGTGCAGTGCCGTTTTTATGCCTTGCCGATCTTATCCCCGCGCATGTGCGAACAATCCAACTTGCTACTGAACCTGAAGCCACTTTCTGTCTGAGAGTTGTTTTTCATTGTCTTTCGTGGTACATGATTCGCATTTTTTATTTTACGGTCAGTTAGAATGCATCTGTAAGCTACTACCGGAAAAATTTTTCGATGCTGCCCTTAAATAATTTTTTTCATAACGGAATATCTATTTTGAGCGATTAAAAGTGTCATAAACATTTATATGCACTTAACTTTAAAACAAAAATAAACGGAAATTGCACTCACACTTTTTGAGAAGGTACAAGTTTCGATCAGACGTATCGCAAAGTTGTCAAAGGAAGCACTGAAAACTGATTTCCGAAAGGGTGCTTAAATTTCCTTTCATATATCCTTCTTTATAAAATGACAACGAAGTGACTCCAGACGGGTTGCTAATTAGGTAGGCTTTCCTCTTGTATATGGGCCGCGTCAAGCATAAACCTACTGGATGGTAATGGATACAATGTTGCATAATTTTAGTTCAAAAAATTGTTTTACGGTTGCACGACCACCGCGAACCTGTCGGCGATAAGATCATGTTTTCGTTCCTTTTCTCTAAATCCTCTTTTAATTAAAACATTTTCGGTAAGAATTATACCTAAATTGAATACTACCGGGGTGCGCTGAAATGCAGTCCCTATAACATAGTTTATAGAGTGTTTCTATAACAATATTCGTCAGAGGATTCATATTCGCGGCTACTTCTTGTCCTTGAACCTAAAACGGTGCCAAAGAGACATTTTCTGTGTTCCACAAAATTTATTCAACTCAAGATCTAGAATACATTTATCATGATATCACTGAGTAATTAGTAAATTCTGTCTAGAAATGGGTAAGAAGTTCCGCCCTGTATACATCTTGAAATTGATTACTGAAATTAAGTATAATCACCAGTTTCGAAAGTAATGTAAATTCTGCATGATATTTTTCACATGGTTTATATTCCATTTACTAAGGTTCATGTTTTCTTCAGAAAAGGCCTTGTTCGAAATAACATTAAAGTTTTCTAACCACTATACTTTGCGCATGATTTTGAAAAGACGGCTCGAATATTTTTCTGGAATATTTTTGAATAGAACCGAAAATACTTCAGTTTGGTAGAAATGTACACCATCTCTCTAAACATGGACGTTTCAAATAGGATTTTACATATTTACATGTTTTGACATATACTATGAGTCTGACATAGTGGTGTCCGATAGGGTTGGAACACTGAAAATGAATCAGTCATCATGGGCCCATGAACGGACTTTCATTTTTTCAAACCTTTTATCATTTCTTAAAACTATAACGTATTATAATACAAACTAAAAATTCAACAGTATATACCACCGCATATACATTAGCAACAGAACCGGATCGGCAGCTGCCAGTCTAATCCCGGCGAAGGATGTGCGGGGATAAGATCGACAGGGGATAAAAACTGCACTGCGCCGGTCCACATTTTCGTGGACCCTTTACAGCATCACACAGGAATAACCCGAGAAATCCGATAACGTCATGTGACGTACTATGACGCATTCTGACGTAGATGGCCAAGAAGGAAAAACATGGTAAGCTATGCTAAAGCAACTTAGGGATGCCTACACAAATACACAAATACTGTACTGAAGACCGCTAAGGAAAAACGTCGGTGGTGGGACTTCGAATGGGAGTTCGAACATTGTGGATATATAGAAAGTGCGATGTACGAATCCAAAATGGGAGTTCGAAAGTTGAAAATTGCGTTTACGAATCCAAAATGTTGAGTCCGAAAGTTGAAAATTGCGTTTATAAATCCAAAATGGGGAGGACAAATCCAAGACGGATCCTTGATTACGCGCCATACTAAACCGTTATGCATATAGCAAATACATTCAATGGGAATCATGTTGACTGCACGACAAACGCAGGTCATTGATATCTTCTCACTTCACCCGTTTTCATTTCTCACTCGCACGAATTTTTTAATTTTGATGGCCATTTCTGTTTACATGCAAAGATCGCGTTTAGCCTTCGTCTGAGCAATGCATATATTACAACAGTATATGTCCTTCAAAATAACTGTATCGAAAATCAAACGATAGAGTTCATTGAAAATCTATGCCCACGGTTACAAAAAGATTAAACTGAAGTATTTTTCGAGCGTACCGCCAGGAAATAAGCACTCGTTATTTTCTCGCTGACGATGCAGGGACCTCCAACTGGGTCCCCAAAACTAAAATGGACGCAATGCCGGATTTCACAAAGCAATATCTGTTTTCACTTCCACATAGATAATCAGATAATGTAACCTAAGGCTTCCGAAACCAAACTAATCTTTAGGAGCATAGGTCAAAGAGATATAAATCCACGTTACTTCAACCTGCCTCTGTAGTTAAAGATACACGAATATTTTTGAAATTACTTACTTCCTGTATGTTGACGGTGAAGTTGAGAGGAGTATCGTATTCATAAGGCTTCGAGCAGGCTTCGGTGTGTGTGTGTATGTGTGTTTGTGAGAGAGAGAGAGAGAGAGAGAGAGAGAGAGAGAGAGAGAGAGAGAGATTTGTGAGCTAAGGTACAGAAAAGAAATTTGGATATCAATATATCAAAATTGTTAACGTGATTATGCCACATGTACCTTAATTCTGTATAAAATTCGAACTCATACCGCACCACCCATTCACTCAGCGGAGTCACTCAAATATAGTCATCGGTTGCATTCTGTGAGCCAAGTTGACCCTGAAGTAGAATTACACGCTGAATGACGACCTTTGATAACTATTATGGAGCCAATATTAGTGAGTGAGGCACGCTTCACACATACTTACCTCCGATGAATAACCTGATAAGAAAAAATACACATAAAACACGCCACACTTCTTGTCGGACCGTCTTCATAATGGACCTTTCATAACGGCGTATGCTTGGTTTGGCTTCTACCAAATTCAAATGAGGATACTATCCGCACCGTACACCTGAAAGTAGGTGCATAACATGTGACCAGATGCAACAGAAACTGGAATTTCCAGCTATATGTCACTTCTACACACAATAGCTGTTCAAAAGTCAACGGGACGCGTGTGTTTAATACAATACTTGTCATTCTTTTCCATAGTAACTTTGCTGTACAAGAATTTAAAGACGCTTGACAGCAGGAAAGTAGAAACCAATAATTACCGAAAATGCTAAATCAATGAAGTAATTAGAATTTTAAAACTCGTTTAACAACATGTGATTGGTTATTCACGCACGACTCGGTCTTTTAAAAGCATGTAGTGGTGTTGTTAGATAATTGCAACATACAAAATGGAATTATATTACCATGCCCTGTCCATTGTGTTTTAATTGGTCGAGCTGGACCATGTGACTGCCCACAAATACACAGTAATAGTTTGTTTTCATGCCCGCGAATACGAATAATATCATAAACAGAGTAATTTTACGGCTAAAACGAAAATAGTGATTTGTACAAAGATCATAATCAATCACAAAATAAAATGGACTTGTGGGCCAAGTTTAGACGCAAAAAAAAATCTCCGGATTTGCAAAATTTTGGCAGCGCGCTCACTACTCACTGACAGGTTCTGTGGCCCCGTTGTCGCCCGGTTCGCACGGGAAATTTTCGTAAATTTTGACAGTTTTTCGGGCTTCGTTGATAATATAATTGAAATAACAGACTCCGCGCTGACCATTAACGTTTATTTATGGGCGAGGGCTCGAGGAAAGCCAAATCAACGGGCGAGGCTTGGCCTTTTCTCTCGCCCTTGCCCATAAATAAATGTAAATGGTCAGCGCGGAGTCCGGTATTTCTACAGTACGGTGGCCCAAAACTACCAGTCCTCCGCATTTAAAGTCTGCGTCGCATTCACTTGTTTTTCTCTCACATATGTCTCCGCATTTAAAGTCTGCGTCGCATTCAATTTTTTTTCTCTCACATATGTCTCCGCATCCAAAGTCTGCGTCGCATTCAATTTTTTTTCTCTCACATAATTTTATGTCTCCGCATTCAAAGTCTTCGTCGCATTCAATGTTTTTCTTTCACATACGTCTCCGCATTCAAAGTCTGCGTCGCATTCAATTTTTTTTCTCTCACATAATTTTATGTCTCCGCATTCAAAGTCTGCGTCGCATTCAATGTTTTTTCTCTCACATATGTCTCCGCATCCAAAGTCTGCGTCGCATTCAATTTTTTTTCTGTCACATAATTTTATGTCTCCGCATTCAAAGTCTTCGTCCCATTCAATTTTTTTTCTCTCACATAATTTTATGTCTCCGCATTCAAAGTCTTCGTCCCATTCAATTTTTTTTCTCTCACATAATTTTATGTCTCCGCATTCAAAGTCTGCGTCGCATTCAATTTTTTTCTCTGACATAATTTTATGTCTCCGCATTCAAAGTCTGCGTCACATTCAATGTTTTTTCTCTCACATATGTCTCCGCATTCAAAGTCTGCATCGCATTTAATGTTTTTTCTCTCACATATGTCTCCGCATTCAAAGTCTGCGTCGCATCCCATTGTTTCTCTCCTAGATGGGCGTTGCAGTCAGTGATTTTGTCACCAACACATGAGGGCGCTGGCAAGTTTTTTGAGCGTGACCCTCGCTCTATGACCCGTGAATTGCATCCGGAAAAAGTATCACTCTTTCAGTGTTCGTGATCGCGTAAAGCTCATTGATTTCGAAGGTAAGTGACAAAGTTATTCATTGTATTGTAAGCTTATGGGGTTAGTGATCTTGCCACCGTCTAGCCCTGGATGTATTGGCAGTTGCGGGACGGGCTGCCATTTTACATTTGGACGTTCATGTGAGACCCATAGTATGGGTCCATACTGGTGAGCAGCGTACCCCTTTGGCTAGATCATTAACCCCATAAGCTTACAATACAATGAATATCTTTGTCACTTACCTTCAAAAATGAGCTTTTCGCGATCACGAACACTAAAAGAGTGATACTTT